>JALPQI010018557.1:0-25680 GCA_025490895.1 Thaumatotibia leucotreta
TATGAAAACAGCCAAGAAATCGTGAAAAAAAATCTCTTAATTATGACTAAATTGAGCCTTAATTGATATTTAAGTATCAATTAACTCATAATTAGGAAATTTTTCTTCGCGATTTTTTTTTGCGTAGTACTACTTCGTTCACTAATACTGCACGACCCATATGTCACCCTGTATAAAGGCCTTACATGAAAACAAAATTTAACGTCATTTTTGTATTACGAAGTATAATTTTGTGTAACAACTTTTGGCGCTGAAAAAGGATGTCCAGGATCGCGCAAAGTGGAGGAAATGTAGCAGGAATGCGGACCCTAGCAAAGGCCGGTATAACGCTAGGTAGAAAAAGAAGATCTGTTATCAAGTATACAAAAGGTTAGAGTGACATTTTGGGCGACATTGAGTTATATAAGACGAGCTTTACTTAAGTTAATTTATCTATTACCTATAGTAGTTACTTTTATTCTGATGGGATGTATAAAATAGCCCTGAAAGTTCTTAAAGGATATGCTAAATATCAGTAAAACGTGGGCACAATCGAGGGCGGAAATTGAACGTTATGGTTATACTTATATGGCATTTGTGCTAAAGACGTTTCAACTAAATTCCTTTATACCTATTATCGCCCACGCGAGCCCAGTGACCTTTTCCTGTCACAAAAATACCCTGTATTTCGACAATTACCTTTATTATCTATTATCCTGTACAAGGTGAAGTAAAAAACATAATACCTATACCACTCTTCAGTAAAACCCAATAAAAACCGGCCAAGAGCATGTCGGGCCATACTCAGTGTAGGGTTCCGTAGTTATACAAAAACGGCTATTCTATAAGCCCATCATTCATGATTTTTTTCATATTTTTGGACCTACGGGTCAATTTTTTTTTCTTCTTTAGCGATTATCTCCAAAAATATTGCCTTTAGAAAAAAAACTTTCTTTGAAAAAGACCCTTATTTTTTTTAAGAGACCTATTCAATGATACCCCACACTATAGGATTACAGCAAATAAAAAAATCATCCCCACTTCACCAATTGGGGAGGTACCCGAAAAAAAAAAAATATTTTCTAGTTTTTATTGAACCAATTTGTTGGCATGATTAATATGTATACTTGTACCAAATTGCAGATTTCTAGCATTAACGGCCACTGAGCTATGCTGCGGACAGATGGACAGACGGACATGGCGAAACTATAAGGGTTCCGTTCTTGCCATTTTGGCTACGGAGCCCTTAAAATGTAGACACACCGAATATGATATATTTTTGGCGGAACAACTCAAATTGTTAATATATATTATGCATTTTCATTAATTGGGGAATTCCATGAAAACATCTACTTTTTGTCGCTTACGCGACACTATGGTAGCTTCCCTAATAGAATGTCCTAGCCGCTAGGAAACACTGTCAATCTTAAAGCCTAGAAATGGTATTATTATACCGTAACTCAGGTTACTAATTTTATTTTTCAAAAGTAATGAAAAGACAGTATCGCTTACGGGACGTTTCCATGGAATGCCCCTATTCCGTAATCACGTGCTTTTAGAACACAATCGTTTTATTACGACCTTAAAACCTTGAGTTCACATACATTTTTAGTTAAAAATGGCCATAATGTAAGACCGGCGGTTGGTAACCTTCTGTATTTTTTCTTTGGTATATATGACATGTAGTTTTTAAACTTATATGCAAATTAGTGTTACTACTTAAGAAAATACAAATCAACAGAAGTAGGTATGTGATAAAACAATATGAGTTGTTTCACTAAAATATAAGGTCCTAATTTATTAGATGCAGATATTTTAACACATGATACTTTACATTAAAATAATTAACTTTAAATATAAATTAAGAAATCTTTTCATGTAACTTTTTTGATTTCATTTTTCTAACAAAAAAAAATAATTATTATTTCGTCAAGAAAAAATCATCATGTGCATTATCACATGTCACAATAACACTCTGTCTGTCATGTCATCAAACGACACAATCCAACGGAAAATAACATGACATTGACAAGCAACTACTTAATTTATCGGCCAGTTCCAGTTAAGTGGTACGTTAAAGAGGTACTAGAATCTGTTCAAAGAGTTTTCATTTAATAATCACATTAACAGGGTGTTTTTACGTAGCAAATTAGTTTTTCCATTTTCTTCAAAAAAACATCGTATAAGCTATAATGATTCACGGTTTAATATGCTCCAGAGATCGAGTACTATCAGTTGTAAAAATATCTGCATCTAATAAATTAGGACCTTATATAATTCTGATTACAAAAAAGTAGGGGGAAATCCAATTAGATTTTAGGTATGGACGGTCGCTCATAATTTACTTGGTATTATAGGTCATTTGCAGTGATCGGTTTTTTGGATTCTCCCGGCGGGTCTCCTATAGTAACTTGAAAAATAAACTTAAATTATATTACCATATAATTTCTGTTTCATAACGCGAGCCGTGTGGTGACGGCAGTAAGAATACATTTGTCACCACCCCAACTCCTCCTGCGGGTGTCGTAAGAGTCGACTACGGGATTGAAGTGTCACTGACCACTATTTGATAAAAGATTGATGATGGGCAGCAGCGTCATCATAGTGGACACATTACTGCGATCGCCAATCCACTTGCCCAGCGTGGCGATTATGGGCATTTACCTCCTAATGCGTTTATACGCATAGTTAATAGGAGAGGCCTACGTCCAGCAGTGGACTATCATGGGCTGATGATGATGATGATGAAAGCATGCTCTTGTGTGTATAATACAATAGTGTTAAATAAAGTTTTATAGAAGCACCCGTAATTTTTTTATACGCGAAATCCCGCTAGGGGGACCCAAAAAACCAATCACTGCGGTTGACTCATTTGTCAACACAATCTAAAATCTGTTTTATTTCTAGCCATTTACAAGACTAATCCTTATTAGATAATTCCATTTTCAAACTAAGTGAGTTAAAATACTTATAAGAGGTAGGTATATGTTTGAAATTAGAGAAATCATTTTCTTACTGGATATTTTTTTCTGTATCGGTAGCTTCCATTAGAAATCACATTAACGTATTCAAATTCTTCTTGGTAAATAATTATAATTCTAGAGAAAGTAATTCCTAAGTAAAGCTCTAAATAAGCTTCTAATATAAATTTCAACCAATATTCGTAAATTCTATTTATTTGGGTAAAAAAAGGAAATATGTTTGAGTAAATAATAATCTCCTTATTCATAAACGTCTCTTAACCTATTAAGACGAAAATGTTCGGCTCTTCTGGCACCCACGGGAAGAATTGGGGTGGAGACAAATGTATTCTTACTGCTGTCACCAACTGCTGCTGCTGTATACATTTTAAGTAGGTACCTATAAAAAACCTTTGTCATCAAGTCATCATGCAAAAAAAAATCGTCCAACTTACAATTTTATTGAAATAATGATAAAGGGTGTTCGGCATGGTTGGACCAACGAAATCATCAAACAGATATTTTAGTTTAATTTATGAATTTCGGCATTTTCATAGAAAATAAGATTTTTTTCCGGAGCCATGAGACTTAGGCCTTTTTTATTAGGCAAAGTAGATAGCTTATAACCCCACCATTTTGCTGTTTTCATTTATCTAACCATGTGCTGAATACCCTGTATTACGGACCAAACTAATGTTTATAAAAACCTATATGCCAATTTCATAGGTAGGCCCCAATATTCTATTAAAAAGCTTTACACCCACTTCAATGAAAAGAACGTTTCATAAAAATAGCCGTTAGTTCCCAACAAATTGGTAAAAGTGTGTCAGATTAATTTTCGCCACCCACCGCATTTAGTGTGGTGTAAAACAATTGACGACATTTTTCCTTACCATGAGTTCTAGCCAACCAGTCAAATAGTGGGAAATAGAATAAGCATTTGATGAGCATTCGCACGTTTGGTGTAAATCCACCTTCAACCAATTGGAACTCAGGAATAATGTCAGAGTCACTTTATAAATAAGATTGTACCTATAAGAAATCTCATGCTCTTAGAGTGGTTTAGGGTTCCAATTTGTTGACAACTAAGGGTTACGCTAGCGACTCGATAAGTAAAGGTTCTTGCACATTATTTTAACAACTCAATATGTCAAATATTGAAATTTAAGCCATATTATGTCAAAATGTTCTGGGTTTAATTTCACAACGCAATTAATAATTGAGTCAAAACTCTTTTCGTTGTCTTATTTTGAGTCCCTAAAAAACGTGACGCATTGGAGATTTTTGTATGAGATGATGTTTTGTTTGCAATTTCTGATCAGATGTATGTATTAAAATATAGCGTGAAAAAGAAATACAAGTGCACCAGATTGGTATGAAACAAGACAACGAAAATAATTTTGTCCCAATTATTAGACGCGATTTTATCCGCTTCTAAAATAGTTTTATTTCATAAATAGATATCAGAAATACCTTACACATTACACAGTCAAACTTATTCGAATACTTCGAATGTTTGGTCCTTTTTAATATTCGATAAAAATGACATGAGTTATTCGAATAATTTTTATTGCTCAATAATATTAAATTTAGCCACTTTACAGCAATAATGACTGCGACAATATCTCAAAATAAAAAAACGGGATATTCGAATACTGAAACGTTCAAATATTTGCAAATCCTCACAACATTAGCTCATGGTAAGGACAAAGAAAAGTTTGGAAACGCTACGTTTCACACGTTCGCAGGTCCCATAATATAGTCGAATTGTAAAGACAAATGATTTTATTTCGTAAGTGTTAGAAGGTTGGAAATCTGTCTGTGATCATAATAACTTTTATACTGTCGGCTTCTGGTTTTGGAGGGATTGTTATAAAAAACTATTGTTCGAATCACTGAATTTATAATAAATATAATAATAATGAATAGTAAACTAGTCATTTTTTTAAACTTAATTTCATTATGATTTTGTGTCTGATTTTTTTCAATATGAATTAAACCTGATAAGAAAATAAACCCCGATAATGTTCATTGTTCACATAAGGTCCTTATTAGATTTAAATACGTGCATGTTCTCATTAAGTATGATACCCCAATCTATTTATTTTATCTCGTCATTCCCCTATCGGCTGCCAATTTTAATCGGATGACATTGCCTGCATCGAAACGTACATAATAGTCCAATTAAAGAGGCAGTTGAACATTAACATTTTTTTTCATAGTTTCGTCATTCTTTATTATCTTGTTACCTATCAGAATCGAATGTCTATAAAACCTATGTATAACCTAATTTTTATAGCAAAGCTAAAAAATAGTAAATTATTTAAAATTATTTGAATGATTTGGTATTTATTTACTTAGGCAGAGAGTTAATTTTATTAAAAACAAACAATTGCCTAATTTTAGAAATGTTAAATTAGTGATGGTTTATAGTACCTAGTGGTCATGACGGAGGTTTACAAATCGTTATAAGGGTGGTCAAAAGCAAAAAAAATGTACATACTTTAGTGAAAAAAAAAACTTAAGTCGCATTATTGTGTTACAGAGGTACCCATATGCCATATAGTTTGTATGACTAACTTTTGTATCACAATTGACGCAATCGTGAGTTTTAATTTTGCAATCCAGCCATAACCTCTGACATGCTTTATGTAGGTAGCTGTAACTTCTAGCTAGTGACCCTTATTTTACATAGAAATAGAGTCTATCGCGAAAATCAGGGCATGTGAGTGGATGCATAATATTTATATCGTTGGCACTGCTTTTTTTCGCTTAACCCTTAAATTGGTAATGTTCGTCACAATGAAACATAGTCTTCGACCCACTTTTTGCTTTTTTTTTTAAGGCAGAATTTTCTGCTCTACGCAATGGTTGAATCTTTTTTTTTATTTGCCAATTTAAGGGTTTGCCTGATCAAACAACACCTCATTGATCGGACTGTAATTACGAATGCGATCGCCTCTCTCACGGGACTAGGTCTGTATTAGTTTTGACATTCGGCCTGATGGATGGACTACAATCTCTGGACAAATCTCTCGAATGAACGCGCCCGTATGTGTCACTATCTACAATACACATTTGCGGTCACTTTGAACTCTATTTCGTTAACATAAGGTCGTTTTGTGGGATTCTGGTTACATTTAAGTTGGTTTGGATTGACAGCGGAGTTAGCTGAAGGATTGAGGGTATGGCTGGTTTGACGGGAATTCGGTTCGTTGTTCAATTTTGTTACCTCTGACATTGATTCTTTTGAAGCTTTGCATTGTTTGAGGGAATATGATTTTGAGCAAAACATGGTTAGAACGCTTTATACGATTTTTTATTTGGTTACAATTTGCCCCCTTATTCATAAATGTTTCCTAACTTAGCAAGCCGCTAAGTATTGTTTGTCCCTTTCGCACTTATTAGTAACTCGGTGTTTCTATTCGATTTTGTTACGCGTTTTTTTTGTTCATTACCATCACCACTTTATTTACCGTTTTATAAAAGCAAACGAGACTATTATGCCAGAATAGCAGACAAACATGCGTCTGCTACAAGATAATACAAAATGACTCCACTATTTATACGCAGTTCGTCAATAATTTCGGAATGGTAATGACTTGATTGTTGCGACTGAATAATCGCATAAAACTACCCAACTACGTCTATAAAAAGTAACAGTGAAAACCTAATCAACTAGATAGTTGGATTTGTGTTTTTATTTTTTCCTCAGTAGTAACACAAAAGGCGCCTAGCCTTATAACGGATTGCATATACCCGAGAAAATTCAGAAAATTGACTGGTGGTTGCTAAGACCGAGTGGCCGAGCGATGTAGGCATCAGCCGCGAAAGTGAGCACGTGGGTTCGATTCCCACCTCAGACGTTGGTGATCTTGGTCGTTTTTTTTGGTATATAACATACAATATTTATACGTCTATAAAACTTAGATATAGTAGATATATCTGATGACGACGACTGTACTTACTTATGTGGCTTACCACATAATCGCAGGGTCGCTACTAACCATTTAGTCTAATCTAAACATGCACCCTCACGTTATGTTAATAGAGGCCACAGTATTTCACCATAATTACAAGTGTGACAATTGTAAAATATCACTGTTACTGACGTCACAGGCCTCCTTAGGCTACGGCTACCGCTTACCATCGGACGGTCTATGTGCTTGTTTTCCACCAACATAAAATTAAAACTAATAATAACGTTATTATATCGTCAATAAACTTTTTATTTTCCGAAACCCGTGACAATTGTCGCAAGTTTTAGTACAATTTTCTTTAAATCTTGACATGAGGTTCGGCTTATGTCGGAATTTCGCTACAATTGTCGTGTTCCTTGTGACAATTCTAATTTTGCTTCGCAAAAAAGTAGTTATTTACTGCTGATTTATTAAGGTCCCTGCACTATATTTTATGTTGGTGGCAAACAAACGCACGGCCGTTCCGATGGTAAGCGCTAACTGTAGCCTGTAGACGTCCCCGATTGGAGAAACAGTTTTACAATTGTAGCACTTGTCAATGCGGTGAAATTGGGGCCTGGTTGCTTAGACAAGTCGCCAATCGCTAACGCTTAATCGTCAATCGTAAACGAAAGGCTACCCTTCTTAGTCGCGCCAATATGAAGAGTAAAAGAGAGGGAAATCTACGATACGCTACTAAGCGTTAGCGATTGGCAACTTGGCTAAGCATCCTGCTCAGATATTTATGACCACCCTGATCGCTCCGATAACTCTTGTTTGAATACGCGATCATACAAAAGCCAATTAATCTGCCTTCATAAAGGGTCGTTTAGATCGTGGGATATTGCACAAAGAAGTTACACGTCACAGAACAAATGTCAACTTCCATTTGTATGGAGAGGCTTTAGCGACCATGAATCAGACGTCTTTTGAATAAAATCCGTGTATTGTATTGTATTGAACATTACATAAGTTTGGAGACTTTTGGTACACATTGTCGTAGTGGCGAAAAGCGATTTAATTTTCATAACATTTATTATTACAACAAGAAATATATAATGAACCATATATTGATCAAAATTTTCACGATTATCTAAAACAATGTCCCAAAATGTTCATACAAAATTTGACTTTCCGTTACGCGACGCTCGTAGCAAGTTCATATAAATAACGTGACGTAATGGATTTTTTAGAACATTTTTTTTACTATCGAGATCGAATCTGATTTGAATGAGTTCAACCATCCGGATTTGAAAAGATCAGGTTTTCAGGTTTTTTTTTAAATATGCCCAACTGCCCTCCATATTTTTTTTCTTTATTATCCTAATTAATCAGAATAGTATCTCGTATGTACTAATCCTTAAACGGATAACCTCTATTTTTGCGTCACTTTGTATACACACGTCACGAATGCAAAGCGTTAGATTACACGCATACAATGATTACCAAAGCATCTCCTACGTAATAATCTTAACGAGCCTCATTGTATGATCGTGCGCATCTTTTCAACCGTCTTCAAAAAAGGAGGAGGTTCTCAATTCAACTGTGTTTTTTTTATGATTGTTACCTCAGAATCAAAACTTCCGACTGGGACTGGACTTCTATTTTGATGATTTTTTTTGGCCATTTCAATTTGGTCCAGTTCTGACAATAAATAAGTCACGTGGTATTATTTTAATAATAATCGCAAGTAAATAAGTAAGATAAAAGAGTAAAACGCTATACACGAAATATATTGCCTTAATTTTGCAAACAATTACATATTTAGATAGGGTACTTTCATATCATACGAATTGAAATCGTTACTGATTCTGTCATACATTTTTTTTACTTAAAAAACCGGATATCCTCACAAAGGGAAAAGGAAATACTGTCTCACTCGCCCTTTTGTCGTATTTTTAGGGTTCCGTACCTACCCCAAACATAAAAAAAAACTGGCCACGGGCGGTGGTAGCGGGGGCGAAGCAAGGAAAGAAGAGAAAAGAGAAAGTATAACTGAGGGTAGATCTTTCCTTGCATCGCCCCCATTACCACCGCCCGCGGGGGGGTGCTCCGGACGAAGACCCTCTTAATGGATCGAAACATGTCGAGCAATCATCGACTTAACTTCGTGAGTAACACGGTTCGATTATATTTTAACTTCGAAATCCGCAAATTTCGGGGATTTTTCTCTGTCACTCTAATCACGCCTTCGTTGGAGTGACAGAGACAAATTCCCGAAATTTACGAATTTCGGTGTTCACGGTAGCAGGCCAGGCATCTCATGAATCGCATTTTCAATGTGTGTTAGAAATAGGTTTATTTTAAAGTACTTAGGTATTCTATAAGCCCACTTTTCATGATTTTTTAAATATTTTTTTGACTTGCGGATCAAAAGTTAGATATATTAAAGTTAGATATTTTAGTATAGATATTGCCTTTAGAAAAAAACTTTATTCTTCACCAATCGTGTACCTCCCACGAAAAAAAAATGTAGTATTAACGGCCACTGAGCAATGCTGCGGACAGACAGACAGATGGACAGACGGACATGGCGAAATAACATGGGTTGCGTTTTTGTCATTTTGACTACGGAACCCTAAAAATACAGAATAAAGTAAATTATTTGTAAGGCTCTACCATATTAGGAACTTGATTTTTGCCGTTGTCATGTTATTATTTTTTACATTTTCACTTCTATTTGGTATTGAGTTATTCATTATATTCCTGTGAAATTCTTTACTAGCTTTGTCTTTGGTGTTTGGTTTCATCATTCTTCAAACTGTTCAAATTTTTTAAATTTTTTGCAGGTGTTGATGTCCTAAATATGTAAATAAAACATACGGTAGATACTCGAATTATACTAAGAATGATACAGAATCCTTTGTACACAAGTCTCACTTGCGCTTGACCGATTTTTTACTTCAATTTTGAATGTCGATGAAGAAAACGATTATCTCGGGTACAAAAACACAATGAAGCACAATTGTATCAATTGAACAATTGGAATGTATCTAATTTCAAGTAAAGCCAGCAATTCAATATCAATATGTTCAAATAGTCGTATTACAATGTTGTTGTGGTGACATAGATCAAGTTCAAAACTGAACAATAGTGCTGGCGACACAAATGTATTTGATAATAATAATGATTCGGCGATCATTGTACCGATAGTTGTTTCTGCGAACGGTCTCATAGCGAAGAGTCTCGATCAACACCTCAAAAGTCTCTCGCTAGGTGGTTGGATCAAGGGTCAGATGCAGAAGGTGGTAATCCTGGACACGGCGCGCATAGTCCGGTGGTTCCTCTCCCTGCAGCCCAACCACCGGCAGCTTGGGCCTGCTCCGTTGCCGGCGGCACTCTAGGTTAGGTTGTTTATAGTAGTTTATATGTTTTGTATTGTTTTTGTATGTTTTATTGTATTTTATTTTTATAATCATATTATAAAGTGCCTAACCCAGGAAGAAAGATGAATAAAGAGATGATCATATTTTGTATTGTTTTTGTACGTTTTATTGTATTTTACTTTTATAATCACATTATGAAACACCTAGCCTAAGAGGAAAGTTGAATAAAGGAGATGATAAAGGTGTATGCAGACCAAAAGAGCATTCGCTGTTCTATCCCCCTACTCTACGAAATTCGATCGTTACACGAAACGTGATTCGTTGATTTCGTAGAGTGGGGGATAGAACAGAGAATGCTCTTTTGGTCTGCATGCACCTTAATACAGCGTCCAAAATAGTACATTGTGCATCTAGGGAGGTAAGTACGGTATTACTAACGAGTAAGTATGCCTCTTACCGACCGTGATGCATACAATGTTTTTCCGCAACTCGACATCAAATGTGCCTATTTAGTCCAGTACTTGCCACGACTACTGCGTAGCAGCCGTGCGTTTTACCGCCACCAGCAGTGTTATTCACTAAGGAAACCGCCTTGCTATCAGCGCTGTGTCAGCGCTGCGGCAGCGTCGAGCCTAAAAATGGTATTCACTAATGCACTTTAAGCGACACTAGCGCTCGGCGACGAATGCGGCGTGAGCTGGAACTACACTGCGTCGAGAGTTACCGCCTGCAGTTCGACGACGAGCTGTTCTACGTTAGTGAATACCGTTTTTCGCAGCGCTGCGCTCGACGTCGAAGTGAAGGCTGTCTCGTCGTCGAGCTCGTTGATAAACGCAGCGTCGAATGTGTGAATAAGAGAATGGCATAGCTGAACACAAGCGCTTATTATCGAGCATTTTAGTAACTAATAAAATAATAAGACTTTTTGTCTGTTTTTGCGTCTGTTTTCTGTTATAGGCCCTCGTATACCATTTTGCCACATATACCACAAAACGCTCCTTTCAGCGAACACTAAGCCGATATAAAACGCACCCCAGAACATGATACTAGCACCACCCACGATTGGCTATCACTTTACAACCACAATTAAATTCCAAAAGGGCTTAACGTACTACAACTTACATTAAACTTAGGACCTTTAGTTTGACCAGGATTACAGGAAACCAGTTGCAACAATTGTAGCATTCATCACGTCCGGATGTGGACCAAAATAGCAGCGATTATAAGCGTACTTCATTGTTGCGTGGGGCGGAAATAAATCCAGAATTGCAACAATGTATTATTTTAAAATCAGAGAAAGAAAAAAAAAAGACCATTAGAAAATGTTTACCAGGTATCGTATACTTGCTAGGACACATCTTTTCGTCCAATATTCGGCAGTGTTTGAAGACGAAAGTCTTTGATCAGTGTGTGTTGCCAGTGATGACTGATGACATACGGGACTGAAATGTGGTCGCTTACAATGGGCCTCATAAGAAGGCTCAAAGTCACCCAAAGAGCAATGCCGAGGGCTATGCTATCTTCGAGATTGTATTAGAGATGAGGCCATCCGCAGCAGAACCAAAGTACGATATAGCTCTGCTCCTCCGAATCGCTAAGCTATAAAATTTAAATTATGTTCAAGTGTTAAACCTATATTGGGTTTTAGGGGGGTTTGACCAATAGCTAAGGAGGCTCTGTATTTTACGCATTTTTTTCTAGATGTCATCATCATCATCATCATCATCATGACGTCCACTGCTGAACATAGGCCTCCTCTCTGGACCTCCACATGTACTGGTTAGATGCGACCTGCATCCAGCGTGTCCCGGCGACCTTCATAAGGTCGTCTGTCCATCTCGTGGGTGGACGTCCTACGCTGCGTTTGCCTAGCCGTGGTCTCCAGTTCTAGATGTATACACAGGTACCTAATTAAATTACATGTTTGTAGCAGAAGTATCTAAACTGAGCGATTAATTACAGTGCCTAGCAAAAAACTAATCACGTGCAGTAAGGGAAACAAGCGGAATCGTTTCCAAGAACGGGGCTGGCTTCATTTTTTAAATTACGGTTATTATTGTCGGCAGCAATCAGCGGGCTTTGGAAAAACTGGGTTTTTGCACCTTTTGCTTTACTGTTCAGGTATTTTAAGTTGACAGTCGCCGTACTTGACTTTGCAAGTAGGTAAGTGTCGCTAGTGATTAGTTTCACAATACCATTGACTAAATTCGCTGTGATTCACGAAAGGTCGTCTGGTGTTATTGGAAGTACCTTAGTTGGACCGGCAATCCAGAGGAAGAGGGTCCGAATTCCGTGACAACCAGAATCTTTTGCAGTTGATTTTTTCTATGGTAAGTACATCTGTTACGGCATTGTGGAAGTAGGTATCAGTAACGTTAGGTTTTACTTGATATTTAAAGCAGGCCATCGCGGTTGCTCTAATATGTCAGTGCAAGAGCGATATAATGCATTACTTATCGAGTAATGGCTAACGTACTCTGTACTTTCCAACTCATGGTGCGGCTACATGTACAATTTGTCAAGTTGGTAGTGACTCAGTCTACAAAGCGGGAGGTTATCCGGGTTGAAATCTCGGCGAGAGCATTATTTGAGTATTTATTTATCACGATTATTTGGTCCTTGGTCGTGGCTGTCTAAGTATGTAAGTTTTTATTTGTATCTATCTAATATCTATTATAAATATCGTCGCTTGCTAGTCTTGGTACCCACATCACAAGTTTTGATGGAGCTCACCATGGGACTTGGTCGATTTATCACCATACCTGGGATAACTCGGGGCATTTATACGAAAGTGATGTAGCAAAATATTTTATCGACTAAAAATATATCGATGTTACTGTGAATGACAACATCAAAATGTTAAACGGCTTAAATAAATATTAGGTACTTACCCTTAAATTAAAATGAAAAATAAATTTAAACGGGTAGTTACGCGTTTATTTTAAAATAGTTTTCCAAATATACAATTAATATTAAAATATCAATATTTAAATTGTCATTTTGATTAAAATGACATCTACATACAAGAGGCGCGATATCAGATATGACATCGAACCTCTGTACTGTAATCGACAATGTTCAATAAGCACATCTTTTATTATAATTATATCGACATCTTTTTAATCGATATCAAATCCCTATAACTTGCCCCCAGTTATCCCAGGTATGTTTATCACAAATATTTGTAACTTGGTCATGGCTGTTTTATAAGTATTCAGTATTTGTATGTATCTATCCGCTATAAAGGGTGTTTTTTGAGAGGTACAGAACTTTGAAATGGAATAAAACATAGGTAGATGTTATTTTTTAATTGACATAAAATTAACTTAATTCGATAGATTTTTTTTTGCCATTACATTTTAAATGTCACTTCTGGCATATGCCCGCCACTGCTGGCTCGGACATACTCTAATCTGGAGGTCCAGTTTTCGATGACTTTTTCTAACATTTGTAGCCGTATATCGGCAAGAACGCGGTGAATGTTGTCCTCCAAGTGGTCAATGGCTTCGGGCTTATCGGCGTAGACTAGATATTTCACATATCCCCACAGAAAATAGTCAAGTGGCGTTAAATCGCACGATCATGGAGGCCAATTCACGGGTCCGAAACGTGAAATCAAGCGATCACCAAATGTCCCTTCAATAAATTAATTGTGGCTCAAGCTGTGTGGCATGTTGCCCCCTCCTGTTGAAACCACAATTCTTGCACATCATGATTGTTTAAATGTGGAACGAAAAAGTCAGTAATAATGGCCCTATAGCGGTCACCATTGACTGTGACGTTCTGGGCAGCGTCGTTTTTGAAGAAATATGGACCAACTCCACCAGCCCATAAATCACACCAAACAGTCAGTTTTTCTGGATGTAACGGTGACTCAACATACGCTTGAGGGTTATCATCACTCCAAATACGGCAGTTTTGTTTGTTGACGTATCTATTCAACCAAAAGTGAGCTTCATCGCTAAGCAAAATTATCTTATGAAATTCGCTTACGTCTCGTGAACAGATCCATGATTTTCAAAATAAATTTGCACAATTTGGAAGCGTTGTTCAGGCATCAATTTATTAATTTTAAAATGGCAAACCAAACTAAACATAAATCACTTAAAAGCTGTCATAAGTGTCGCCAACTAAAAAAGTGTTGCCAGTTTAAAGTTCTATACCTCTAGAAAAAACACCCGTTATAATATCGTCGCTTAGTACCCTCAATACAAGCCTTAATTGAGCTTAGTGTGGGACTTTTGATTTTTAACTAGAATTGAAGTTGATGACATAAATTAAGCCCCTCATATACATAATCCTAAGCAACTAAGTTATTACTTAGGTTGATGTATGTTTATTTATAAAAAGTATTTGCGTATGTTTATGATTGTTGTATTTGTAACCACTCCAACTCTTCCGGCGGGTGTCGTAGAGGGATTGAAGTGACTGACAATTTGTTGATAGAAGATTGATGATGGGCAGCAGCGTCATCATAGTAGACACACTCCTGCGATCACCAATCCGCTTGCCCAACGTGGCGATTAAGGGCATTTAAAACCGAAATATCAATCGCTAACTCGCGTTTGGTGGGATCAGTGCCTACTAAAACACTGCTTATGGTGTAAACTAGCGTTTTTTACGACCCAATCATGAGGCGGCAGTAAGCCGAGTAAACACCAACAACGGCAACTTGAACCGCAGTTTAGCGATAATCCTTCATCTCTATTAATTTAATCCTGGTTTAGGGTTCAGATATTAACAGAAACTGCAATTTAATTTGATTGCTTAATTTGGTTGACAAAGTTTGTTCATAAAATGACACGTGGTATAATACTGTCTAGTGGTATAATAATACTCTATTAGTCACCTGTTTGTCAGCCTGCGAAGACTAATAAAATTATTGGTAGTGACTCTTCCGTAGAATCTAAAAAAATATAAACGAACCTAAAAACTTGCATTATTCCACAATCACGCAATTTTAGAACACAATCTTGGTTTTATTTCGAACTCAAAATCTTAAAGCTTGAGTTCACATTAATTATTGATATTTATTAACTAGTATTAACGTAAAAATGTATCTGCGAACGTATTACATGATATGTGACAAAGACGTCAAATGCTATGGAATGTCAGCCATATTTGTTTAAATTTTTTTAGATTCTACTGACGATTGGTATCTACACGAAGGAGGTTCCGGCTTCCAATCCTGGCGAGGGCATTATTTGTGTATTTATTTATCACAAATATTTGTTCCTTGGTCATGGCTGTCTAAGTAGGTATATTAAGAATTTATACCTATGTATCTATCAATTATAGTATACCTGTATCGTCGCTTGGCACCTACCCACAACTCACATCACAATTTATGATTTAGTTGATTTATGTAAAATGTTCCAAGACAATGTATTTTTATTTATTTATCTACAAAAATCAGCACTGCTAAATACCACTAACGAAACTGCCCACAAAAAAATCGCTAAACCAATGGTTAAAAAGCCATCCGAACCCCGCATCCGGTATCCCTAGTTATGTCATAATAACCGCATTTTTTACTGCTAACGATCCAAGACATTGTTTGTTCTTCCGAACCCAAAACTTTAAAATACCCATTCAAAACTAAAAAGTCATAAGAATTTACTATTGTTCGGAAAGTATAGGCACGTGATATGTATGAACGTCCTTTTCTGCCCGACGCCTTCATTTACCGCACGAGTTGTAAAATTTTTGAATGATTAAGGCGTTTCGACACGAGCCGTTGACGTCAGCACCCACTAATCATCTCGTGTGTAACGACCCTAATCATAGCCCTTCGACGAGTAAATTATCAATCCCTGCGGGTATCCAGGCTTGTTTTTGGGAAACTGTAACATGCAGCACAGAGGGCGTTTAATACAGACACTCGGTTTTGCTTTTGAATTAATGAATGAATTATCATTTATTTGCAATAAACAGTGTATTTCTACATACATAGATGTCATAAAAAAGTATGTAGTTGTGCCATGACTGGCGAACAAAATATTGTTTTAACTCTAATACCTAATTCTGTTTAGCTTTTTAACTAAATTTATAATTCGTCGATTGACAACCAAAACTCACTAAGTAACAAATACCTAAATACTTGAAATAAAGATCGTATCTAAGTTCTGATTCAATACTGACATAAGAGGTTGCGAAGAGTAGTGACAGTTTTTATAGTGAGTTTTGCTTGTCAGCCGACGAATTCATTTACGATACAATCATTAACATTCTTTTTTTTATTTTTATTTTAGCTTATACATATTTAGTCACTCACAGGCTTTAAGTAGTTGTGGCTACAAGCTCTCACTCTTCTTTTAAGCCGACTTCAATTCAAACAATGAGGACTTTCTCAATTAGCAGATTTTGATGAGATTTTTTTAAATAGGTAGAGTAATTCAAGAGGAAGGTTTTTATGTAGGTATAGTACCCGTGCGAAGCCGGGGCGGGTCGCTAGTATTTTTTATAAACTACATTTTTAAATCGACTTTTAAATATAATTCTTCATTCTTCATACACTTTATGCAGCCTTAAATTCTGATAACAGTTGAATTATAGGTTAGGTCAAGTTTAATTCCTGCAATATTTTACCTTCTGTGACCATAAAAAGTTTGAAAGCGGTAACTATCGACTCTGCCACTATGGCATTAAAGCTTCCTTTCGAATGTTTTAAAGAACACATTATAATCAGGATTGACCAGTCTATCAAATCGTTCATAAATCAGCTTTTAATTGAGCCCGTTACGACATGCCTGTAGATAATATCGACACTGGAAATTTCAAATGTCGTAAGGGACATTTTGTCGTAAGTACACTTTGAATTGCATAGAACTCAGAAAAAAATTCTCTATCGATCTGTATAATTAACTTTTTGATATCGCTTCAAATAAAGAAGTTATGAAATGAATTCATTTTGTCGTAACTTCATATTGCTTTAAAAAAAATGTTGTATGGGTCAAATTTTTAATTTGAAGGGATAGCGTGTCCATTTTCAACGTAGTATATCCTTCTTATTCATAAATCCCTATGTGGTTAGTTACTACAGCAAAAGAAGGTGTCTTTACGACATTCTATCTGATGAAATAAATACGAAACTTTGAATTCACAATGGCGTAAGGGACAAATATTTTAGGCTTTTGTGCGTTACAACACAATTTCGAAGATAGTATGGCTCTATTCTCTTAATAAACTGAGTCGTATGTACATATAAAACAAAATAATTTTAAAGTTTGATGTCGTAACTCACTTTTTAATTTTATAAAGTATACGTTACTACATTAAATACGGTACATGAATGAGAGTTGCGCCTCAAAAAAGATGATATTAAAAATCTTGAAAGTTTTTTTGTGTACGTTATAACATTTTGTTTAGTTTTTTATAGCACTTGCGACAGTGCCGGCGCGACTTGACCCGAGGCGTCTCATGAAGAGGGGTGAGGGCAGAGCAGTATTTTTACTACCATATAGATACAGCATCGATCAGCGACTCACGCACATTTCCACTTCCACCCCTTGAGCATATACATCGCTCTAACGATTCCTCTCTGGACGGCCAACGGCCAATCAAGGCAAGCCGAGTCCTACAGTTCATCTTGGATTCTACTCCGACCGACGAAAACATGCCTGAGACGATGTCGCTATTGCCGAATAGCTCGCCACAAGCTGCCCCAATCTTATTATTATCTCCCTGGGAATCATGGGCTTATTTATAATTAGCTGTCTTTTGCCAATTCGAGAAATTTACTCTGTAGTACACGTGAACCGTGAACCAGTCTCAGCAGGCTATTGAAAAGTGTAATGAGCTATGATCACTGCATGGGTCAGAGATAGGGCAATAGTAGTAAGGTCCGGACATCTGCCATATTATCATCTTTATTATTGTTGTTTTGGTCTAATATCCGCCGCGCCGAGCAGTTATGATATTTTGACGCAGCCCTTTTTATAAGTCATTACTGATTCTTGTCGAAGCCAGAACATTCCAGTACATCATAAGGTCTGCCTAGGTGAATACTTCTTTAAGCATTTGTGGTCTGCAGAAACAGAGGAGGAGGAAGTCCATAGTAGATTCATTGATAGTTTAAATCAATATGTTGCAACGTTGCACAGTAGTTTGCTCTGATTTTCGGTATTAGCTACATATTGCATCTTGTTTCTTACCCATGATTGTTATACATATTATGTTAATAGTTAGGATTCTCGATTCTTCACAGGCTTTGTTACTTTTGAGCTGAAGTAGCTCTTTATTGTTTTCTGTTATTGAACCCTTGGATAAGAACTTATGAGTGAGAGTTACTTTGATGGACTTCAGCTGTGTGATTGCTGTTATCTTATCTTATCATATCTAGTTTGTTCAGCAGAGAATATGGCTCCGGTTTGGTGATTCCATAGAAAGGCTCTGGGCTGACAATGCGTGTGTTGCCGTTCTTTCCGGTAAACTCATCTGCTGTTTCGTTTCCAACAATATTGGAATATCCTAATACCCATCTAAGTGTAACTTCATTAAAGTCAAGGGCGTTTAATTTATTCTTGCAGCACTGGACTAGAGTTGTCCTTGAGAGATTCTAGTGAGAGCATCGCAGCTTGACTGTTCGAGTTGATGTAGATAATAGATAATATTGGTTTTTAGGTTTCTGGCCAAATTGATTTCCACACATAATGTAATATTTATGCGCGGAAATCATCATAATATTGACTTCTGTCTAGAAAATGAAGGCCATTTTCTGGCCTAAGGTCTGGTCAGCATGACGCAAACTCTGACCTTAGGCCTCTCACCCACTTGTACCTGTGGTGCCATTTTTGACAATCATTCTGGTCATTGGTCCATTTGTATCTTGAGGGTTGGAGTAGCTATTCTGTTAGAGAGCACTCTTCGGACTCATACGAGTATAGTCGTGGTTTCATCCCTTTGATTTAATTTCATTAAGAATGGTTTCTGTGAGTTTATTATCGAAAGCACCTTCGACATCAAGGAATACACACCGACCTGTTTCCTTATTCTCTAGACTTTACCGCCGCTTTGGTTACCTGTATCGTGTGCTTAGCTTATTTTTATTTTGTTTCTTTCTGTTATTTTCTTACTGGTGCAGTAAAGAATTACTTACTAACTTACTTACTTTTATGGACCTTGTAACCAGGTCAAGTGGGGTAGTTTTTGGTAAACATGTTGATTTAGACTTAGCGATCTTGCCACCAAGTAGTGAAAGAAATAGAGATGTTAGACTAATAGGTTTGAAGGACTTAGAACGAGTATTATCTATAATCGTTTTTCTTGCTTTTTGGTATAAAGCGTACCTTGACACTAGTCTATTTTCTCAGTATAAGCCCCAATGCAATGCTTGGCCGAAATATTTTGCCAGGTGCGGAAGGAGGACGCCTTGATTTCGTTTTGATAATGTAGGAAACACTTCATAATTTCCAGTCGATTTGAATGGCTTGCACTAACTCAGCGCTCCTTAACCATTTTTTGGGCTACAAATGTAGGTTTTCAGTCAGTGGTTCGTTCCCTAATTCGATAGTTCCTTTGACCGCACGTCTGAATAGCACGAGTATCATCAAAAAGGGTCATAGATTTTTAGCGGAGGCAGTTAGATTACTTATACAGAATTTTTTTCTTAATAAATGTTTTTGTTTCGGGCTCAGGTTGCTCTCAAAGCAATTTTTAGATATTTATTTTCTTCTTCTCACAACACTAAGCTGACTAAAATATATACATACCTAACATGTTTGGATTTATTTCCTATAAATTGTAACGGGTTATCTAAAATATAATAAATTACACGTGAAATTGATCTCCGTCGATGAAAATAATACAATTGTAAGTACACAACTTTATATTTTCTTGCATTTTTACGCTACTTACTTCAATTAATTTGGAAACTAGAATGACCTTACAACACAAAATAGTTGTAATGTAGCATGTTATTTGACAGTTACGACAAAGAGGTAGTGTTTTCGTTTTTGTCGTAACAGATTTCCATAAAAATACTAGAAATCCTTGGGGGCGTAAGGGACATGTATCTAGTAAATTTCTGGCGTAAGGGACACTAACTCCGAAACTATTGAGTTTACAAATATATACCTAATTGTCTAATGAAGATAAAGCTTTTTCGTAGCTATGTATATAAGAACCATCTAATTCGGATGAATATGTAACAAGTTACGATTTTTTTAAATTTTGGTTTTTGTTTTTTGGCTCTCCTGAAAAGTGGACCTTTGTCCCTTACGACATTTGAAATTTCCAGTGTCGATATGTAAATTATTGTTTAATATGATGGCGTCTAATAGAAATCGCCAAAAAGTGTACCATTTATTTATTGGGAATACAATATTATGTCTATACAAGGTGCCCATGAGAAAAGGGAAAAAATTAACAACAAATTCCTGAGACTAAAATAAGCTATTACATGTTATATGACTTTTGGTCAAATCAGTAAAAAAAATGTTTTTGACCTTTCAAATGCCTCATTACATAAAAACGATATTAATAACTTCAAATTTGGTCCGCTGTTAAAATCCTTTTCCTCATTCCTGCAAAACATAATGTTGCGACATATCTATGGACTGACAGACGACTCGGAAAGATGTGCTAGCCCTAATGAGTAATATAACATTATTATACACCGTGGGCTGTTTAAGCCCGATCGATTTTAGCAGTGTATTCCTGACCACATTTAGAAACTATGTCGTGTAAACTTTTTCAGAGTTATTACTAATTGGAAAAAAACATATTTCCTAATTGTTATTTAGTACAAAAGGTCTTTTTAACGGCGTTGGAGCCATTATTAAGAATAGTCTCATTAATCTCATTAATAGATGTCAAAAGTGAGAAATAAAACATAAAAAAAATAGATTTATATAAAAACAAAATCACATTCAAAAATAAAAATAGAAAATGTTTTTTTTTCGCCAAAAATTACAAAAGTCATATAATATTTTTTATTTGTTTTTCCATCAAAAAAGCGTGGTCCAAATCTTTCGGGTTATAAGAGCCCACGGTGTATGTATATTATTCTTTAACATTAACATAACACCCCACTTTGAATATCGAGTTGATTCGATTACTCAATCCAATGAGTCACGTGATTATTCAAATTTAAAACTTACATGATTTGGAATTAATGAGTTTGAGTTCAGTCATTCAAATGTTCTACTAATTCTGAACGTTTCCGATAATCTAGTTTATGGCTTTTATAAAGGTGCCTTCAGACCAAACAAGCATTCGCTATTCTATTCCCCACTCTACAAAATCAACGAATCACGTTTTGTGTAACAATCGAATTTCGTAGAGTAGGGGGTTAGAATAGTGAATGCTCGTTTGGTCTGAATGCACCTTTACAGATTGCTCCAAATTTTATAATTATGTTCAAGAGGCACTCCCTACTTATATTATACCACTACTACCGCACAATTATATTTCAACTAAAACATGTCATATCAAATCGTCTGTTTACTACGAACAACATCTACATCACAACATAAACAAAAACAACCGCAAACCCTTAATAGAAGTTCACGACAGCGCTTTTAATAGAAACAAAAAACATAATTTTATAGATTCTTGGGGTTCCTGCCTTTCTACAAACAAATAAAACATGGAAGCCGCACGCCATATTAAATTGCCTTTCAAAAACGGTCCTGAATTTTAGTTGACAAGTGTCACTCCCTCTTCAATGCATCACGGTAATGAATTTCAATATCAACCTATAAAAACTTAAGCAGCCATTTAATTGGTAATAGTTGTGATTGGTCCATCAATTATTTTATTGACTATTTTCCATAGACATATAAAATTGATAGACCGAGTCTATTTTATCTGTGGGTGACGCCGGCAATGCCTGTCAACGATCTTTGTTTGGGTATACTAGTGCACCTAAACCGCAAATAGTAAAAGTGATTAAAATAAAGCTTTTCATGTATATTTCTGTTCGATAAGTACACGGAATGTGATAAAAGTGATGACTTGTGTGGTTCCAGGGTGTGAAAACCGCCAGGGTTACCTGAATGAACAAAATAAAGACATTACGTTTCACCAGCAATTTAGTTTTGACTTGAATTTTAAGATTTCGAACCTTATTAAGGTAAAAGTAACTGAAAATCTTATTCAATATTTGTTGTCGGATACATATGTGTAGTTTTGTGATTAAGTTTAGTTTAATAATGACGCTCATGTGATACTTGTGTAGACTGATTAATTTAATTATAAAGAAGCCATCATACCAAAATTGTTAGGTATGCTTTAAGGAATGATAAGTCCATAAAACATGTTATAATGAGAGTTTTCTGAAATCACCAGGGTGGGAGCAGGTCCAGAAACTTGTCTAAATTCTATGTTTATAGTTTCTGGTTTAAGTATTTTGTATGAGTTAAAAAAAATACATAAAAATTTAAACTTTATTTAAAAAAAAAAAAAATACATTTACTTAGTCTTTCTTTGGGGCTAGATAATTGTGTTTCTTAGCGGGGACCTTACGGCTAAGTGGCGCCAACTAGTGGCATACGTTTTAGGAAACCCTCATTATGACATTTTAATTAAAGAAAATATTTCGTTAACTTTGTGATTTTATTTTTATCCTAAAATGTAGATTTTGAAATCACGATCGAAGAAGATCGTGATTTTGAGTAGGAAATAAGGTTTATTCCTACTGTATTCGCTACCTAATTTGGTAAAAATATTATTATTGACAATAAAAATATACGATTGAAGACTGGACATCACTAATAGTAATGACATTTTATCTAGTCAGGTTGGTAGCATTGTTCAAGAAAATGGAGTCGTTGATGGAGTTCACGACCAAGTAGAGCTACTTTATTTGTCTCTTTTTCCTTATGGAATACGTCTTGAGATGGGGTGAAGGATGACAATAGTTTGTTCATGTATGTCTTAATACACGGAATCTTCCCTATATTTTATCTGTGCTATTTTCTATGAACATTTGTCAAAGATGTTGCGCCGAAAATGCGCGGTGTTAAGAAAACCGCTTTGTCCGGCCCATCTTGGCTTAATTGAACAATTGCTTTAAAATAGCCCCAATTTTTAGGCTGGCGTTGGACGTCCATGTTATATATGGTCGCAGCTTCCTTACTTACCTAGCTGAAACTACCTCCTTTAGTTGTTACACGTACCTTCAGTCACTATCAGATATATTCGACGCTTATCTTAAGACACGCTTATCTTAACAACGCTGCATCTTAAGACACTACCTGTCGTTATTTGAATTCTGACAATGAAGCACTACAATTCCAATTGCCGTCGCGTACTATTTTGGAATACAGCGTTGTTCATGATAAGCGACGATATTGGAGCGGACAGATAAACATCCGAGCAACCCTCTATTGCCATGGCATAATAGTGCATGTTCAGATATTTTTGAGCACTGTGACCGATGAAGTGACATAGAAGCAAGTATTATTTTGGATTACAGCGTTGTTCATAATAAGCGACGATATCTTAATTCTAACAATGAAGCACTAGAATTCCAAATGCAAGCGCGTACTATTTTGAAATACAGCGTCACAAATAAGCGTCGAATTATGACTCGGAAAGATGTGCCAGCCCCCAACCAAACCCATGGTAAGCGCTACACACGTTTATTAATCATAAGGGAGGAAAGTTATAGTTTCCCATCACTTAGCTCGCGTAAACACATTCGCAGACAGGTAGCCGATCTCTTTACGGGATTTCCTGGATATTTACATATGTTTGCGAAAGTTTATGCAATTGGGGAGCATTCCATGAAAACATCTACTTTTTGTCGCTTACGGTCGCTATGGTAGCTACCCTCATAAAATATGCTAGCTGCTAAGAAACACTGTCAATCTTAAAGCCAACTTATTTACTAATTTGATTTTTCTAAAATATTGAAAAGGCGCAGCGTGGGTAGGCTCCCCACAAGGTGGAATGATGACCTGGTGAAGGTCGCAGGAGTCCGCTGGATGCGGGTGGCACAGGACCGGTCATTGTGGCAATCTTTGGGGGAGGCCTATGTTCAGCAGTGGACGTTTTTTCGGCTGAATGATGATGATTGAAAATACAGTGTCGCTGACGACATGTTTTCATGGAATGCTCCTTGAGGGGGTTTGTTTTATTGCCAGTAAAATAATAGATGTAGACATGAGTTCATCATCATCATTTCAGCCATTTATCGCCCACTGAGCATAGGCCTCTCTTCTAGTACGCCACTCATCACGGTCCTAAGCCAATCTAACCCAGAAGGGGTTCCGCAATCTTGCGAATGTCGTTGACCTGTATGATTATGCGTTGCAACCTACCATAAAAATAGGGTTATAAATCGTTCAAACATAGACAAGCAATTATACCCGCAACTCATACAAAGTTAACAAGTACATGATAAGTACGCATATGTTAACTATTCGGTAAAATAGCTGTTTCACGATACCGTTGCCTTGATATAAAAAGGTTCTATATTGCACTTTTATTTGCTTGAAATTTGAACATTGTCATACTAGTACTTAGTCCTGAGTTTAATACCCCGAAAATAGGTATTGGGGGGTAGCGATATAGTACCATCTATCTAATAATATACAGGGTGGTCCAAACCTTGACGTCAAAAAATTTTTTTTAGATTCCTCACGTCATGGGCTATCAGAATATACCCCATGTATGTTAGCCGATTTTTTGTAGTTTTCGAGTTATGAATTTTTGAAATTTTTTTTCTTTGAGAAATTCTTGAGTGAAGAAATTTATTATTAAAAAAATACTATTAGGTTTTTTTAATAGTTTCTTTTTGTAAAAGTATTACTACAAATAAAGCATTTCCTGACAAAAAAATTAGCGTCCTCACTTTGATACAAGTAGGATAAAAAAAGACCAAATTCAAAATTTTACGTTAAAAACGCATCGAAATAGCATTAATGTACGTAAATAAAAAAATAAAACATATCCCAAGGATTTTTGGTATTCTAAAGCCTGCCCTAGACCTTAAGCCTTCGTAAAAGTAAAAAAAAAGTGATACTTAATGATGAGGATTTTTCGGAGTAGTCGGTTAAATAAACTTAAAAAAAAGCTTCTAAATTATTATTTTTTAAATAAAGTTAAATTTCGTCTGTTTTGTTGTTCTTATCAATAAACAAAGACAGAAATATCACGAAAACTCAATTTGTGTAGTTATTATACAAAATTTTACTTTATTTTTAAATAAAAATTTAGAAGGTTTTTTTTAAGTTTATTTGACCGACTACTCCGAAAAATCCTCATTTTTAAGTATCACTTTTTTTTTGCTTTTATGAAGGCTTAAGGTCTAGGGCAGGCTTTAGAATGCCAAAAATCCTTGGGATATGTTTTTTTTTTTATTTACCTACATTAATGCTATTTTGATGCGTTTTTAACGTAAAATTTTGAATTTGGTATTTTTTTATCCTACTTGTATCAAAGTAAGGACGCTAATTTTTTTGTCAGGAAATGCTTTGTTTGTAGTAATACTTTTACAAAAAGAAAGTACAA
>JALPQI010018558.1:0-16103 GCA_025490895.1 Thaumatotibia leucotreta
ATTCTGACAGCTCATGACGTGAGGAATCTAAAAAAAATTTTTTGACGTCAAGGTTTGGACCACCCTGTATATACAGGTGTAGTGAGAAATTACTTGCCTTCGGAAACGTTCGTAAACGCATGCTGTTTCAGGCAGTGTCACCGAGTCTGACTGAAGTAGCATGACAGCTATTACTGTCAGTCTCAGTGAGATAGACTGAAACAGCATGACGATGACGAACGTTTCCGAAGGCAAGTCATTTCTCCCTACATCTGTAAGAGATTACCTACCATAAAATTATTGTTGTAACCTATGACCTCTTTAGAGATTAACTGGCACATAAGATTAGTTGCAATCCCTAACCATGGGCACTATAACCTTTTCCGCTGAGCATAAAAAAGACTAGACTAGACATTGAAAATGTAGTATTTATACAGTATACTTACATTTATAGCACTCTATAGTTTCTACTTTCTAGAACCACGGTATGTTGCTTTTAAATATTTTTAATATATCTTTATTAATGGAGCCCTGAAAAAGGACTAATGGAAACGGTTCCCTTATGATATCACTCCCAGCCAGCCGTAGGGCACTGAGTGACCACATACGTTGAATAGTGTTTCTGAAATTGTGAAATCTTTATTTACAACGTAGAGCTAATAATAAAAGCTACACAAATAAGTAATTAAATAGAATATATGTTAATTCAAAAAATGATCAACATCTCTAAAAACTTAACTTTTCCATGTGGTCGATGAAACGTACTTCGCCTGGAAAAGGGTAAAATATGTATTGAAATACTTATGCTACGTTCCTTATTCACTGACATGCTTCATGTAGCTTTTGCTACATGTCATCACACTTATTTTACATAGAAATGCCTGCTGCAAAAATTAAAGCATGTGGGTGGTTATAATAGAGGCTAGGAGAAGAGGGAGGATTGTAGCAGGCATCATTAGGATTCTTTTTAAATAGCTAGCAGTAGGTGATTATTGGGCGTTTCGAATCTACGATCGAAACTCCCAATAATCATGATTGTTTCGTGTGTTAGGATCACGTTGTGATTTGTTAGTGGTTATAAACAGGTCTTCGATCGAAACTCTCAATAATCATGTTGGTTTCGTGTGTTAGGATTCAGGACCTGTGTGAGATTTGAAATGCTCAATCAGTTTCGTATAATACTTGCCCTAAACATCCTATGGGTTGTTTTCGTTTGATTCCAAACGCACAATTAGGTTTTCTGTGATATGAAATGCTTGTCATAATTTCAGTTAAATACACTTGCCGCAAACAACCTATATAAGTTTTTCATTTACGTTCGTTTGATTTGAAACGCTCAGTAGATATAAGACATTCATCTGATTTGTACTCTGCTAAACAGCGAGTTTAAAGTTCATATAATTAACTAAAACAGCAAAAGCTTAACGCTACACGCTGTCTAAGGCGGCCAACCCTCAGACAGCAATGCTAGGGCCCCAAGAAGCGTTCCTGGTACTGACCCTCATAGCGTGGCGCTATGGCGTTTCGCACAACACGTCAGACAAATTGATCAAGTTCGTCAGACGTGCACTTACCCCTTGTGCTTCGGGTATGGGTAATCAAACTTATCGACCGCGTAAGAATGAAATACCCCATAGTTCTATTCATGAGTTTCAACACATTACTAAGATGCACATCGGGTGGCCAAGCCGAGGCATAGTTCATGTGTTGGGGTCGTCCGGTCGTCAACTTCCCGGCAAACATTACGCACGGATTTTTATTTATATGAACGAATGAAGAAAACTTTAAAAGCGCGATGTAGAACCTCGCTTTTCGTAATGAACGTAAGATTAGAATTATGAACACAGAAATTCAAGCTTTATGTTAAATATCGTAAGTTCATATTAACCAACACAAATTGTTACATATTTCATTTTCTATGTTCGCAGCAATAACAAGTGCAGTCTTGCATTTTAATTGAAATTGGAGTCATTCGTATTGACGCAAACGTTTATGTTATGTTAGTATCGAGAATGCACATTATTATTAGTTATTTAGTAATTTTGTTGCTATCGATGTTAATCGTATTTTGGAATTTCATTTTAGACATTCACCTTAATCATCAAAACTGAACACTAAACAACACATGTATTTTGATCATTATACAATGGGTATATTGTTCCTACGTACCTATATTTAGCTTACGGTTTACTAATTCGAGATAGTTAGAATATAACAGACTGTTTAATTTACTAATAGAGAGTTAATTTATTAAATGTGAGCTTACTAGGACATAATAGACTAGCTATTATTTCACTGTTTAACTCTAACTTTTTACCTATTTTATTTATCAAGTTTTCAATAATTGAGGTCTTAAAACTAAAGTAAGAGTCAAGTATAGTTATTAATTACAGGCTAAATGAGATGGAAATAACAAGAAATAATATAAGGCTTAATCCTATTTATTTTTTTAAGTTATTATAACAATTACATGGCACTAAAAATATATTAATATGATAAAACTATTATTAATAACTGATGACTTCACTCAACTTTTTTACAATTTTTTCCACTAGACCTTCGGTTGCATTTAGTAGCTCGTCGTAATCACTTTGCACAACGTACTGCACCGATACAGCGTTGGTCTCGACGCTTGATTCAATATCCGAAATACTAATTTTTATGACACGCTTCCCCTTTGATACTTTTCTGATAACGTGTGAATTTAATCCCATGTCTGTCTTCCTCTTTCCCTTTTTTGCGTTTTTTCTTTCACATTTTGGCTGCTTTAGCGGGATTTCTTGCGACGGATTTAAAAGCACATCTTGATATTTTAAATAAGCATCCATATCTTGTGAGTAGTTTAAAGTTTCGTTTATGTTCTCATTTAATTGTGAGTAAAATGGTAGGACGGTAACGTTGCACTCATCAGTGGAGTTAACTGGTTGCGAGCTCTGCAAAAAAACAATTATATTACTACATGATCGAAGTATTATGAAATAAAGCCTCTTAAAATATATAAAAACAAGATTACTTACCATTTTAATGTATTTCCTAATATTTATTTACAATTGAATGTAAGTAGAAGTGCTTGCAGTTTGAATTCACGAAATGAAGTATAAATTATTTTATAAAAGTATCATTTTATAGTACTCTGTTTTTGCATATTATGCAGTTTGGTAAAGAATAATACATGCAAATAGACAGGTTCAAACCTGTTTCTTGTTAAATAAGTGCATCGCATCCCGTTAGTAAGTAATTAGATACGGCATTTTCTATATCTTTTCCCATGGTAAGCAAGTTGAATTTGATCCGACAAAATTCGTTTATAAAGCCTTATTAGTTATTAGCTAAGTATAAAACATAGTATACGATAAAAATATATTATAGCCTTCACAACGAATAAAGCTTTATGGTCGGCATGTATTGTAACCCGATGATACTTTGATGTTCCGACACTGGCATACGTTTTATTTTCCAGTAAACATGATTTGCTGACGTGAATATCTATGTACAGGGAAGTGAAACATTTCAAAACTTAGGTTTCTGCATATGTTTTTGCGATTCAGTTATTTTGTGCTGGTTATAATTTGCGAGCATGGGTTGTTAACTTCTGATAACTTGATTTTGCCATATAATAATACCTAATGCATTTTTCATTTCATTAATTGACTTTATAGAAAGTGGTTGTGTTACTACTTCGTTTTGACTCCACATCGAACTTCTTCACCTTGAAATGATGTATGTAAGTTTGAATAATATTGTGATATTTTGTTTTATTTCCATTTTTTGTAATTTGGTTTATGGTTATAATTTGAGACACTAGTGGACTCCTAAGTAATTTATCAAATTATTTACATTTACAGGTCTGACAGCGAATACTACGTAAAACGTACCAATAGCCGAGAAACTGAATCGGCAGATGAAACCGAAACTATAAGGCATGTATTTCATATTTTCTAGTAATTTAACGTGATTGATTTATGTGTAGTAGGTACCTAACATTATATTTATTCTTTGTTATAGAGTTCCACAAAAGATAACGGTGAAGAGGAAAATCACTCCACGTAAGCCAAAACCTAATGCGGACCACGGTTGGATGGTAGATGACGAGGACGAATACGGTGGCCCCCAACAAACTGGAGTGAAAGAGCCCGCAAATAAGAGGTATTATTTTTCGTTTAAAATAATTATGAAGTGTTACAGTAACATAGGTATTTGTACCCATACAAACCTAGAATGTAAAAAAATGTTAATGTCTATTATTTCAGTAAAAAAAACAAAGCCGAAAGCCTCAGAGAAGAAATCGAGTGCTCATCTAGTGCCGCCTCCTTCCGAACATGGGTGGTTTACAAATTGGGGAGATGATGACCAGGCAATAGAGGCGCATCGCCGTGCCGGAACCTTGACGTCGGTGCTGTCGCGGCGCGTTCCCGGAGGCCACGTGCGACGTTCAGCTTCCTTAACGGGTGATCTTTATGTTGAACTTAGATTGTATAACGTAGCTGATATTCAAAACGTAACGCCTCAAGACCGTTGGGAGAAAGCCTTGATTAATTTAAAGTATCGACTTGATTCGAATTCGCCCGCCGTAGATGGCGTAAATAATTTGCTTCAATTTTGTAAGCAAGATTTTACAGATGAAGGCACCTTCTTTCCAGATAAAATTAATCATTAACAATTTCAAGGCTATTTCCTTACTATCTAAACCCAGTTTCTATAATACTCGTGTAATATAACAGCAAGTAAAATGCAGCATAGTTCAATATTTTGTTCCGTGTGTGATATTAGTATCCCAAGTAAAGCCTTTTCTGCGCACCTACGTTCAATCTTACATAAAAATAACAATTCTATACAATTAACTCCTAATATTGAAAAAATTAGTAGTGCCTTTCGAAGTAGGATTGCATCGTATAGAGTACGTGGTCCGAAAATTTCACTCCTCGAAATACCGGATAGGTTTTTGAAGGCTATTCGGGGCCTAGTTCGAAAAATTCTAGAAGCTAGACGGGCGTCATTCGGGTCGATAAAGGTTAATTTTGAGTTGTTTGCTGAATTCTGTTTACCAAAAAATGAGACAAATGAAATTAAATCATTTGCTACGAAGAATATAATCATACATCAAATTTATGATTTCAAAGAAATATTTTCAATGATGTCAGATACTTTATGTAAGAAAATTGACGAATTTCAAGAAAGGGACAGCGGTTGGAGTTTTATACGAAACCTATATTTAGAAGTCAATATTAACAAATATAATCCCCTAAGAGCTTCTAAATTTATAGAGTTGCCTGAAACCATTAAACTTAAGAGGGCTTGCGTTAATATTAAAAATAGTGACAATTACTGTTTTTTATGGTGTATAATTGCGGCCTTATTTCCCGTACAAAAGAATCAGGATCGAATATCCTCTTATCCACGTTTTGAAAAGCACCTAAACACAAAAAACATGTTGTTTCCAGTTAGTCTCTCTGACATCAAAATATTCGAAAAAAATAACAGGAATATAAGTGTTAATGTTTACGGATTAAGAAAAAACCAGGTCGTAGGCCCGCTATACAAAACAGACAAAAGGAAAAAACATCATGTCAATTTATTAATGTTGGAAAATGGTAACCAATCACATTATTGCTTAATAAAAAATTTAGCACGTCTTTTAAAAAAACAGTTAACTAAACACAACGGGAAAATATTTCTTTGCGAAGAATGTTTGTTGTTTTTCCACACCGCAGATAAATTAAACAAACACATATGCGGCCGCGTTGCAACCCATTTACCAAATCCTGGTTCCTTTATTCAGTTTAAAAACTATGAAAGAATGCAACCTATGCCTTTTGTAGTATATGCAGATTTTGAATGCATATTACAACCGATCTCGTCTGACGTATTTGATTCAAAATGTACTAGCTCGTTACGGAAACATATCCCGGCTGCATTTGCATATTATATTGTATGTTCCTATGACAATTCCCTTAATAAATATATAAGTTATCGAGGGCAAGATTGTGTACAAAAATTTCTCGATTATTTAAAAAAGGATATAGGTTTGATTAGTGAAATTTATAAGCACCCCGCGCCATTAAAACTTACGGCGGAAGAGGAGATTCAGTTTCAGAAAGCAAAGTGTTGCTTTATTTGTAATAAATTATTATTAGATGATAAAGTAAGAGATCATTGTCATTTAACTGGCCATTTTAGAGGCGCTGCTCATTCGTTTTGTAATATCCAATTTCGCCTTCCAAGGTTTGTTAGCTGTTTTTTTCATAATCTATCGGGTTACGACTGCCATTTGTTTATTCGTGAGTTAGGAGAAATGAAAGGCGGTTTAAAAGTTATTGCGAAAAATAAGGAAAATTACATATCATTCACGAAATTCTTGCAAATAGGTGAAAATGAGTTTTGGCCAGTGCGTTTCGTTGACTCTTTCAAATTTTTAGGAACTAGTTTGGAAAAATTAGCAGTAGATTTAAATGACCATGACTTTGTACACTTAGAGAGGTTTTTTCCTGTCCGTCACCAATTTGATCTTCTTAGAGTAAAAGGTGTATATCCGTACGATTACATTACTTCTTGGGATGCTTATGAGGAAAAAAAATTACCACCCCAACATAGTTTTTACAACTCATTAACCAAAGGTAATATTCTAAACTCTGCCTATGAGCATGCTAAGCGTGTATGGAACGTATTTAACCTTAAGACCTTAGGACATTATACAGACTTATATCTTCAAACAGACGTTCTGTTGTTAGCTGATATATTCGAGAACTTCAGACAGACCTCTTTGGTGAACTATAAGTTAGATCCCGCTTTTTACATGACAGCTCCAAGTTTAAGTTTTGATGCTATGTTACGCATTACGGATGTTCAGTTAGAGCTCATAAGTGACCTCGAAATAATAAGAATGATTCAAAAAGGTATCCGCGGAGGTATTTGTCTTTGTTCGACTAGATACGCACGCGCAAATAATAAGTATCTACCCTTTTATAACGCGTCTGCTCCAGATTCGTTTTTGTTTTATATAGATTGTAATAACCTGTACGGTTATGCAATGTGCAGTTATTTACCACATGCCGATTTTAAGTTATTGAACAAAGATGAAATAGAAAACATTAATTTTCTAGAAATTCCAGATGACAGTCCCCACGGTTATATTTTAGAAGTAGATTTAGAGTATCCTGAAAGTCTACATAATTTACATAATGATTTTCCATTTTGTCCTCAAAAGTTTACGCCTCCTGGATCTAAGACTTCTAAACTTATCCCAAACCTTTACGACAAATATGAGTACGTTATACATTACATTTATTTAAAAACCTGCGTGAGACATGGATTAAAACTTAAAAAGATACATAGAGCTATTCAGTTCAAACAAAGTCGATTTATTCAACAGTATATCGAGTTAAATACAGAGTTGAGAAAAAACGCTAAATCGGAATTTCAGATGAATTTCTATAAACTCCTCAATAACAGCCTATTCGGGAAAACATTAGAAGCTACAGAAAATAGGACAAACGTGATGCTGGTTAATCAATGGAATGATAGTACGAATAAAACGAAGAAAAGAACTAGTGCTGAAGTGTTAATAGCGCGACCTAACTTCCATAGTGCAAGTGTGTTTACTGAAAATTTAGTCGCCATTCAAATGAACCCTGAAATAATTACCCTTGATAAACCAATCTATATAGGATTCACTGTTTTGGAAATATCAAAATCTCATATGTACAACTTTCACTATTCACATATAAAACCGTATTACGGAAAAAATGTTAGTATGTGCTATACTGATACAGATTCTTTTTTGTACTTTATTAAAACAGATGATATATATACAGATTTGAAATTGAATTTCCTATCTCTTTTCGACACCAGTAATTACGAAGTAAACAACATATATGGCATTCAACAAATAAATAAAAAAGAACCCGGATTATTTAAGGATGAACTAGGTGGTCAACTAATTGTCGAATTTGTCGGTCTTAGGTCAAAACTTTACTGCATTCAAACCGAAGAAAAACAGTTAAAAAAAGCCAAAGGTACTAAGACACATGCGGTTAAGAGTCTCATATTTCGAGATTATAAAAACATCCTCTTCAACAAAGAATTGATGCGCAAGAGAAATACGCTATTTAAATCTATAAAGCACGAAATTTTTACTCAATCTCTTAATAAAGTTGCCTTATCCTCGAACGACGACAAACGAATTGTATTAAAAGACAATATTCGGACCATTTCTTGGGGCCATGCTTTGTATTTTTAGATATCGATATACTTTCTGTTTGATTAACTAAATGTTAGTATTTGCTACTCGTATGAAAAAAGCTATGATAAATAAATGAGGCGTTTTACTACCGCGGAGCTCGTTTATACTAGAGTTATTAAATTGACTGGGCTTAGCATAATTATAATACTGAATACATTACTGAATATAAATATGTAAAATAAACATATCTGTGTATTGAAATTGTCAAGTGAAATAAATGTTTATGCGTTTAATTTGTTTTTCTTTTTATAACCCTCGTTATTCTCAATGCTCAGTTCTTATTCTTAAACTAATTGATTGTTATTATACTATTCGATGTTGTTAAAATAATTGTGCATTACGTTATGAAACAAAGTTTCGTAATACGAACTGAACATTGTATACTTCTAGTCTTATGATAAGAGGTACAACCGATATGAAATAAAAGAAATAAGATATAAAATTAACAATTTATTTATAAAAAATATCAGCATTCTCAGCAATCCATTTCTTAATACAAATTACATTTTTTAATGAACAGTGCTTATCAATTACATATTCAAAACTAGAAATTTTATATTTTTGTTTGAGGAACGTATTATACAGTACTAAAAAGTTTGGGCAACCTTTTTGTGCGATGTCAATTACTTCACAATTGTCACATAATTCTTGAATCCATTTAATTTTTTCTAGGCCTTTTACATATATTTTCTTTTTTTCAAGATAAGGCTTTATTATATTTTTAAAATGTCTATAATCGATATGACCTTCGCTCCAACGAAAACCAAACGTTTTTTCGATCCAGCACACGTGTCTACGTTCTTCGAGTGACAAACGTGAGTACGGATATGGTGGTTTTATTGAAAACACTAGAGTGAAGTCATCAGTAGCCAAAGCCAACTCTTTAATAATGAATTTATTCTGCCAATCCTTGAAGCCTTGTATATCCACAATGTAGCTATTTATATTCATGATATTTTTTTTACTAAACTGCTCAATGGTTTATATTCCACAATACAATCGTTAAATATTAAACAAAAGGCAGATGTATTATCAGGAATTTCTGAATCACTTTCGATTTCTATTCTCACATCTATAGGTCCTGACTTCAAACGATCATTTTGTCTTGAAGTATCCAAAACATATAATGCACACTTTTTAAAGTCGTGTATGTTTAACAACGGTTCGGCACGACGTCCATGGTATGACTGTTGAAACCTTGTATATTGTTCATATAATATTGCATAGTTGTCGTGCTCGAATTTCACATTTAAACTTTCGTATGGAAAATAAGTAGAGTTTAAAAATACTCTGACTTCGCGTAAATTACAATGATCAAACCTTGAGAAATCCTCATTAGAATTATTTTTTCTGTTGGTCGACAAAGCTAACACAACGAACCGTGGTTTTTCTAACTGAGATGATGTTTTGATTGCCCAAGTATGTTTAGTTGTTTTGGGTAACAGTGGATACTCATATAAATCCCAATTCCTAAAAGCTAAGTTGAGCGGTCGGTCCTTTTCTATCAACTTTAACATGTGTAATCGTTGGCGATCTGATACTTTAATATGTGGCACGCGCCAAACAATTTTATCAATAACAATATCCTCTAATACCTCATTTGTGTTAAGTTGTACTGCATTTAAATTTGTATTACTTCGTAGCAAAATCAACTCATGCTTACAATTTATTATTATTTTGTTAAAGTCTTCTGCAAACCCTAAAATTTTGTTTAAAGGCAACGAGACAGCAAATCGGCCGTCGTGCGTATTTTTTGTGCCATTCAAGTCCCACCCCCATGCCTTTGACATCGAGGATTCGTTACTATTCATAGATAACAGAGATTTTATGGTGGTGGTGATACCTACATTTTTTACTTTGTCGATTTCAACCCCATTCAATTCGTAACGAATATCTTGGAACAGGAATAGAAATGGATTATTAGTGAATTGAATGCTATTGACTTTAAGTTTAGATTCTCTGTTTATTATCGTAACGGTTCCTTCTAAATACAATGTACTAGCACACGGTAAGACATATAAATCTTGTTGATTAATAGGTATCCGAATTTCATCATTGTTATTAAACGTTGTTACATAAGGTCTGTATGAATGAACTTCGTAGCTTTCAATAGCATTGTCTTCTGCAAAAGACTCGGCAACGTCAAGTATTTCACTCATTTTAATAGTCCAATTAGTTTCAAAAACTTTATGTTTTCCTTTGTTAATTTGATAGGTGTTTTCCTTTTCACAGCTGTTTTCAAACTAAAACTTCTAGATGGGCAGTGCGTCTTTTTATTAAAGTCTATCATTACACTTTTTTCTTGAGATGAAAATATAACTGAATATCTTCTCCCCTTAAATTTATCAATTGGTTTTTCGCGTCAAGGATGCGCACATTAATTGAACTTATAGTATCTTGGTTCACAGGAAAATAAATTACGTTTCGTGGCACTTCTATGATTCGATATCCAGGTGGTACATTAGGAACAAATTCATGAATTATATGGCTAGGTTTTCCGTTAACAAATGAACCACTAACGATATCGCATTCGATCCGTATGACGGTCGTTGATATAATGTTAACCGGATATTGTGAACAGTTTATTATATTAGCTTTAAGTATTTCATTTCCAAAACCAATAGTTCTTCCGATCGTGTGTTTCTTTTCAAAATGAACGTCTTTTGAACAAAATAATTTTGTTTTCAGTGTATTGTTATTACAAATTAATTTGAAAGTGCAATTTTTGACATTATCTTTTATGTAATCGCCAATATCTTCGAGTTCATATGATCCTTCCGGTATTTCAATGCATTCATTATCACCATAACAAAATTTATTATTTCTACTGTCAATGTTTGGTATTGAATTAAAAGTTGAAAAATATAAAAGCCCGCACTCATACTCTCCTTTCAACTGTAAAGGAGGAGAATAATTTGTAGTAAGTGTTGAAGTCAATCCCGTTACTGATAAGGTGAACGACATTTTGTAAACTGGTAATTTTTACGTAATGCTTTAAATTTTATATTGTTTTTTCCAAAAGTTTCTTAAGTAGTTTAAACATAAGTGTCCACAATTTACAGTATCAAATTTTTGATACGCACAATAATTATAAAAAATTTCGTAATCCTTTAAATACGTAATAAGTTCAACAGGAGGTTTTAAATCTCCATAACTATTGAAATATTCACAATACGCATTTAATTTCACATAGGCTACCCAGTGAGTCCCGTTATTCTTAGAGCTATCTAAATTTACAATTGCACACTCCACGCGCCTTGGACGTTTTGGTAAATTATCGCGCATGAAAACACCTCTGAAATAGGGTATGTCACTTCCAAATTGAATTAGATCTATGTTTGTGAGAGCTCTCCTTGGTAGCCTTCTGCCTAGTTTTTTGTTGTGTTTAGAAATATACCACTGCCTTTCTTATATGGTTTTATGTATAAGCCCTTGCCAATAGCAATTGACTCCATCATTTTATTGTGGCGTTCAGACTCCTGTAGGTTCTTTTGTGCTGATTTATAGTCATTCACTGCTTTTGCAATACCAGCGGCACCGCCAGCTAACGAGCCAAGAGCAGACAACCCGGCAAAAATTGGAATTAAGGGCAGAATTCCACCAGTTTTCGGGATTGGGATAATACGCGGTAAACGAATAGGTGAATGTTTTTTAAGTAACTTTCTTGCTGCTTTATATGCACACTTAATTGTTGATGTATCGTCTTTTGGTTTTTGCTTTTTAATATGCGATCGAATTTTAGAAACGATCTTTTTAAATGTTTTGATTCCAGCACCAGCGCGTAATTTAGTTTTTAGGATTTTGTTCACTAACCATGAAGCTACTTTTTCACCTTTGCTAGCATTTGCTGAATTAAGTCTTTGTTTTGCCATTTTTATTAATTCTCTATCAGCTCTATGACGATTAACTAGGTCCGAATGATTGCTGTACGCGATATCGTGTTGCTTGCAGGCTTTGTCCAATTGATTTATGCCACGGTCGCCTCTTAACAATCTTTCTTCAAGTTTGGTACCTGGTCCGCAATAGTTATATCCAGGCAAATGTAATTCAAAAGGTAGGTTATTTATCACGCTGTTAATAAGTCCACTTCCTTGCATCACTTATTATTTAATGATGAGAAATAGAATACTACATATATTTATATTAAACTAAATCAACTGTGTTTATCCAACTATTTTCTGCCTCGCTAAGGCCTAACCATTTAACAAAAAGTTTATTTCCCCTCCTTTTTATGACCTTTTCAATAAGATATACATTAGGATGAGCCGTTTTTTGCAGTTCTTGTTTATAAAACGAGCCGAGTATATTATTTTTACGATAATCTTCAATGTTATAGGTTACTGGTTTGGTATTTTTAACTTTGGTAATATTGAACAGTTCTGTAGACCAGTTTGGAGTATATCCCTTTTTAAAAGCTGATTTGTGCTTACTTATTCTTACACAGTCTCCTATTTTAAGCTTAATTTCTTTCTGAGACACGTTGTTTTGTTTGTTCAAGATGTTATTTCTGACAACATGCTCATTTGTATGATTTACATCATCCGGCTTAAATTTAGTTGTCCGATGTTTAGTCTCATTATAGGTTTTAACTATATTATTTAGTGGAGTTCCTATCCATTTAAAGTGTCCAAGTAAACTAAAATGTTTGTACAGTTTGGTTTTTAATGTTCTTATTAGTCGTTCTACAATAGAAGCTTTCTTCGTGGAATACGAAGAGTAGTGATTTATATGTTTTTCTCTCATCAACTTACGAAATACATCGTTGTAAAACTCTTTACCCATATCTGTTTGTAAATTTCGTGGAATGTGATTAGAACCCAAAATATTCAGTAACGCCAGCGCTATTTCTGTTTTAGTTTTTGATTTTACAGGTACAGCCCACGCATATTTGGAAAAACAGTCAATAACAACCAAAATATATTTATATCCCTTGTTTACGGAACTAAATTTAATCATATCGATCAAATCAGCTTGCCACAAATCATTGATGCCCCTTAATATCACCGGGCAGCGCCTAAAATTTCTTCTTGCATCTTTATGAATTTCGTTTACAATATCTTGCTTGCTCATTGTTTACTCTCCTTTAAAATTTTCATAACCTCCTCCTTGGTGCAAAACTTTGTCTCAATTTCCTTCAAACTAGAGTTTACGTGTTGAAGGCGAAGTATGATATTAGCCAAATTAGTCTGAATAGATTTATTTATATGATCTACATATTCCTTATTAACCGCTTCATCGTTCGTAAGTGGGGATGTTAAACCTTTAAGTCTTGCTGACCGTAAATTGTAATCTCCGCTTTGCGTCTTCTGTAACGCATCAGAACTTTGATCTACACGCAATCGCTTATGAACGTGGTGTCCAAATTTGTCGATATTCATAATCCGTCCGCTATTGACTGTGTATCAAGGTAAACTGATATTATAATAAACAAAACTCTTGTTTTATTGAATTATGTTACTTTCTCGTAATTCCTCAATTATCGATATAATCTCGTTATCAAGACCGGTATTACCGGCTTCTCGAGAAGCTATTAATAACTTCAGCCTATCAACTAACTCGTTTGGATCATCCCAATACACATAATCTATATTAGGCTTCACTTTCTTTAAAAGACATTTTAAACCGTCACCAATAGCAAGATTCTCTGTACTCTCACAAACTCTGACGTGTTTAAATAAGGGTTTAATAATCTGTAAATACTTGACACCTCTGTTACTCTTGATTGGTTTTTTTGAGTCAAAGTCTCTGTGATGAGCATTTGTTTGATTCAATATTAATTTGTAGTTTTCTTTATCGACTTCAGTCACTAAATCCAAATCTGGTGTTTTTTTAAACAGTAATTGGACAAGACCTGGTGTTTTGTCATAAGTATTAGCATTAATAGTAATTGTTTGGTCCGATACATATACTCTCTGTGTTCCCATCATAAGTTTTCCTCTTTCGAGTCTGACTCCATAAGGCACATCTTCAAATGCTTTTGCAGAAAATGAAAGCGGAGATGAATAGTTTCGATCTAAACTGGAAATGCTCTCAAAAGTTTCCTCATCGGAAGTAACCATATTAGACTCATCGTCTTCTTTTTCACTCTTGTCACTAAAATCCGAAGCATCTTCTTCATCTTGTTGAAGTTTTTCGTCTTTAGTAGTTGGACGGTTTAATTCGTAAACCGTGTCATCATGAGATGAACTTGGTTTAGTGTCACTCAAATCATACTTTACTTTTTTCGGTGTACTATGGTAATCAGGGCTAATATCAGATACATGCTTCTTTCTTCCGTCTAAAGCACTTCGATCAGCTATTTGATTGAGAGGTTGAGTGATCGGCTTAAGAATTGACTCGAGAAAGTTCTGATTTTCAGTAGACATATCACGCAACATTTTAAGTTTACGCTTAACAGCATCTGCCGACTTAACAATCTCTCGTTTAGTATCTTTTTCCATGGTTACCGCAATTAATGTTGTTTCTTCGAAGAAATGAAAATGTTAAATGATGAGCATCGTATTGTGCTAGGTTTTATATGCTAATATTAATTAAGAATAATGAACGTGTCGAAATTCAATCTGTAGCATCCTTTATTTTTTTCACAGTCTTTATTGATAACTAAATAATTATAGGGTGTGCACCATATTTTAGCACACATTTCTTTGAATTGAGACCAAGGCATATCTGTATTTACATGTTCATTATATACATGACGCAAATTAATTTCATCTTGTTTGAAAAGAATAATAAGATTTGCATTATCCCTTATTAATTGTTTAGGAATTTTGCTATACGTTTGATTAAGATAAAAACTGTCTATTTTGCAGTGACGTCCCATAGAAAAATAATCTCGAACGTTGTTTTGTTTTTCACATGCAATGTCATCAAATATCATGACTGAATCTGGTTTTGCTTGATTTGGATTTAAAACTTGTTCATTTTCATTGTATTTGAAAAACGAAACCCCAGGTACCCGACGAAGAACTTTTTCTAGAAATAAGTATTTCGGTTGAAACAAAGTTTTAGAATAAACATACACATTTTGAAACCTCAATCCGTTGTCATGCATTAGAAGTCCGATAATTAAATTCGTTTTTCCACAGTTAGAAGGACCGCATATTAGACAGCGAATAGTGCTTGGTAAAAGTTTACCGTGCCGTAAATATACTTTCTTATTGGAAACTGAATAATTTTTATATAAATCTAATGACTGTGCTTGCTTTACAAACTTCATAATTTGTCAGTTTGCTAACGTCTATGCGATGTGATGATTTTCTGTACAATGAAATGGAAACTCGTTTAAACCTGTTTATAACCACTAACAAATGATAACGTGATCCTAACACACGAATCAATCATGATTATTGAGAGTTTCGATCGAAGATTCGAAACGCTCAATAATCACCTACTGCTAGCTGCGGTGTTACACAAAGGGGACGAAAATTTTGCTATTTTTAAGATGTGACAAGCGACTTCGATTTTAACAACATCCTATTTTTTCCCGCACTATATACACCGTGTTTTTATTGATTTCCGTTAAATTGGACAGGTTACTTGGGACATTAATAGAAGTTGCCTGGTATATCAGCTTTTGTTAATTTCGTAAAAAATTTTTTTTGTTTCGTTTTCATACATAATAATTGTAATGGCAAGTGTGAGAGAACCTTAACAATAAGATCTCAGGTGACTGACGGCACACGTCAAAATAAGTAACATTAGGATGTAATAAAGGTTGCAATACACTTGTTCAGTCATTAAACTTATTTTTTTAATAACTCAATAACATTGAGTTAAGACAGTAGTTTCTTAGAGAAATTGATTATTTTTGACCTAAATAAGCTTCTCTTTTATTTAACGGAAATCAATAAAAACACGGTGTATAAGTATTTGACGCAGAGAGACA
>JALPQI010018559.1:0-21376 GCA_025490895.1 Thaumatotibia leucotreta
AGCCACTCATACCTACTCCAGGAGGAGTATCGTTTGTAAATTCAGTCAGTTCAGTCGTAACTAGGAACAGTCCAATTGGAACCCTGAGCCACTCGGGGAATAGGTGTGTCGAAGTGGCGCTTTAAATCAAATTGTAAGAAATGTTTTACTACCAGTCATTGTGATATGGTTCTAGAGTGGCCTAGGTTCTCATTTTTAAGTGTACTTACCTCTTTCTATAAATCCTCTTCTATCCTAATCCTCGTTCAAACTCTTTATATAAATTAAGCCCTGGTCATGTCAATGTAACCTGCCATTTACTTATTTTTCAGTGAATACATAAGTAGGTACATGTAACAAATACTCTAAATACCTAAAGGTAAGCATGACTTGACTTCGTTTCAAGATGGAGCAAAATGTACCTCATAAAATCCCATTGTTATTAATTATTATTATCTAAGTAGGAAGATACCTATATGGCACATTCATTCTTAAGTTGTCGTAAGCACGTGTCTGACGTAAACTGCTATTTCTTTGATTTAAAAAAACCAATCTTATGGTAAATGAAGGGTCCACGGAAAGAACATGTCTAGTCAATTCAATAAGATTTCATTCAATTCAATAACAGAATAAGGTGTGAATTTGCCCTGATTTTTTAAAGCTTAGGTCATGTTTTTTCCTTGGACCCTTCAAATAATAACTTTTAACTAAAATACTGACTCTTAAACGATTCTAATTTATAAAGGAAAAAAATATACTAGGAGGTTAGAACGTTGTTTGTTAAATAAGTAAGACAGCTATCTACATGTATTGAATAGAGCTACTGTTGGTATCCTTATCATGAGCTGCCGCTGCGTTATTAAAGCGAACTTACTTTATATTCTAGTGTCTATCCAGCTCGCTCGCACTAATACGCGAGTAGGCACGGATAGAAAGAAACCGGGATGGATAGAAAGAAATAGCGTTACGTACGATAGTGAATATGAAGCATTCATCGCTCATGGTAAGCATTCTGAACTTCAAACTTTAACCATTTTTATAATATTCATACAATCTTTGCACGATGTAGAAGAGAGGTAAAAAAAGACGAGTACCTAGCATGGGTAATGCTACGATCACATGCATGTACTATAATAAGGCAGACGCTGCTGCGAGTAAGTATTTTATCAGTTAGGTATAGGTGTACCTACAATACAACGTTGCATACAATACTTTTTCTACGACTAAATTTGAATATAGGTAGGTACTCACTTATTAAAAATTGCGACATTGGAGATTTTATTGTACCACTTAATTATTTTGTAGATATTTTATCAGTTATCACAATAGGTGAACAACAATAATTTTAGAAGCTTGCACAATTTTAAACACTGTATTAAACTTAAATACCTACAAATAGTTTTATTTACAAACAAACTCGCAATAGAACAGAAGAAAGTTTTAGCAAACATTAAATTTTCACAAGTTTGTGCTCGCGAATCTGAGCGATAGGTAAACGTCAAACGTAAAAGTCGTAAAACGTCAAATTATGACAGTGACAGTATTGTCTATGGATTAACTTTTTAAATTCATGTTTTTTTAAAGCACTGGTGTTAAGTTGTGTTTAGACGACTTATCGTTTTGGCAATTTCAATAGTTATTTTTATATTTCGATAAGCAAGTATAGTCCTTTGCAATGAAGTAATAAAAAAAGTAAATTTAACAGTACAAACAAATGACAAATCGACAATATTACAAAAATATATTGTTTGCTGAGATCGCGAAACGTCTGGTTGACCTAACTAAAGATCGAAGAGCTGGCGACTTCCTCGCACAACGCATCAGTATTGCGATACAGTAAGGAAATGCCGCCAGTATCCTCGGTACATCTATGTACACAAATTGTAGTTTTGAAAATAAATATTTAAAAAGCACTAGATAATAAAAAACAAAAATATTCAATTTACGCATATTTGTTTTTATCTGTTGAAGTAAATCTTTTATTCGGTAACCGGTATTTCAATATATCTGTTTTTTTTTGGTTTGGTTTTCGGTAAAATGCTAAGATGTTCTGTCGCTTGTCAATAGCAGGTCACTTCCGATATTGTGCATTCCTAGGTCTGCTAATCAGTTATGAAATGCCATTACCTACATATCAAGTTCACTTATATGGTTGACAAGCTGATTGGTCAGAGTACCTACATTACTGACCAGTGGCCTATTTCACCATAATTACATGTGTGACAATTGTAAAATATCACTGTTTCTGACGTCAAACGCCTCCGTAGATTGCGGCTACCGCTTACTATCGGGCGGTAAGTGCTTGTTTGCCACCAACATAAAATTATTATTAATAACGTTATTAAATCGTTAATAAACTAATTTTTATTTTCCGTAAGCCGTGACAATTGTCGCAAGGTTTAGTACAATTCTCATTCAATCTTGACATGAGGTTCGGCATTTGTCGGAATTTTGTTACAATTTTCGTGTTTTTTGTGACAATTGTAATTTCGCTTCACAAAAAAGTAGCTATTTACAGTATTTAATGCTGATTTATTAAAGTTCCTGAACTACATTTTATGTTGGTGGCAAACAAACGCACGGCCCTTCCTATGCTAAACGGTAACTGGAGCCTATAGACGCCCCAGATTGGAGAAACATTAAATTTACAATTGTAGCACTTGTGAATATGGTGGAATTGGGGCAAGGCATGAAAAAGGCCTTTTTGCAGGCTGTATAATATACGGACGACCTTGACAGTCGTAGCGCCCCAGGAAAGTAAAGACCGGAAGTAACTTGCAAAGTGACAGAACTCTAGGCATTTCACCATTAAAAAAAAACATAGGTAGTATGAGTTCTACTTCTACATGTCACCGGGTAAAAGGTAAAAAAAATGTCGTGGCAGTTGTTTTTTTAATGTTGTACATTCCTTTCGTCCTTTAGCTTATTTGTTTGTGTATTGTGAAATTGACTCCCGATTTTTTATTTAATTGAAAGTTTCAGAAATGCACTATACTGGCTTTGTCTGTAAACCAAACTTTAGCATGCTGCGTAGATACAAACCATTTCCAAAAACGAAATGTCTCTTTTGATTAAACAAGATTTGACTAAGTAGGTAATATACCTTATTATGTGCATTTGCCGCGTTTTTCTACTAACAAGTTAATTGGCCAGAAATTTAAGTCTAATGCCATGTTTAAAGTTTAAGCGTGTCAACCTAGCTTAAGCTAAAACCAAAGAGTTATTAAGTTAGCATACTTCCTTAAACAAAATAAAATACCCTTACGTCAGTAGAACGTCAATTCGTATTGCATTAATAAAATAAAATATCGGTTAATGTTTAACATTTTGCATCTGCTTGCAAAATCTTCATTGTGCTGTAAAGTGTTTTTAAAATATAAAAGGTGATTGGTACCTACCTACGATGAGCGGAAACTAAGGTGAGTCGAAGATCATGTATTACCAATGCTAATCGTATTAGGATATTTCGCTATACATATTTAGCGGGTAATGAAATGAAATAAATTTTATTTATGACAAGCACGATGGACATAATTATACACATTTACAAATAAGCACACAACAACAGCTTGCCACAAAAGGGTCACAACTCAGCATGTAACTGGCTAAGCCAGCGCTGTTCTTCCGTTGTGACCCACCGTAGGTACGTAGGTACACTGGCCGACGAGGCGACCACGCTCCACGCTAAATGAAGTTGCATAATTATTATATATTATATACTTACTACGTAATAGCGTCCTTAAACTGTAATAAGCAGGTGCACCTGCATATTAGACAAGGCTAGGCTAATCGTATAGTTATTAATACTATATGGAGCGGCCAAGGTGCATGGTGCACATTTGCACAAACATCTGAGCATTGAGCAGGCCTGTATATTGTAATGGGCGTAATGGCGGAGTACAGATATTTAGAAAGCATCATGGCCGCTTCGATATTTCTGATGGCGACATTGCCATTGTAGACTCAACCAATAAGGGTTTTCGATATTTTTCCTGCCACCAGGCGGCGCTAAGAAACAGCTTAGGTAGCTTAGAATTCCAATATTTTGTGTTCAGTAGAACAGACTTCTGTTGTATTTGGAAATGTTATAATCTTGCAATGGATTACGACTAGAAAACGGTCGCCGAGCTGAAGATTGATCTCGAAAACCGGAGAGCAAAGTCACTGGTACTAAAAAAAATTACTAGAACTTTGTTCAATTCTCAGTTGAATTGGGACTGATTATTTTATTTTGATACCTATTTTAGATAAAAACTATCCCAAAAGTAATTGGTTTAAGAATAAAGGGTCAAAATTGAATTCACGTGTTTATTTTGACAGGTCGTTGGACCTTAACGCCACAGTATTGCCATCTCACCGCCCCATAGTGGTAGAAAAAGTTTCAAAAACCCTCATTGAAACTCTAAGCTATTCAGGAACCAATTCAAAGTATTTCCAACCTAAAAACTTAAAGTTTGCCTCACATAGGTACATGTTTAGTTAATGTTATTGATAATTATTGGTATAAACGTAAAAATATAATATATCTGCGAATGTGTCTCACGATATGTGTCAAAGACGTCAAATGCCATGGAAACTCAGCATAATATTATTTGTGTATATACCCATACATTTTTTTTGTTTTCTCAATGACATCAACGTAACCTACCTATGCGTTATGGTGACGAACGGTATAGGTATCAGGGTTCTTAGCCAAGTTGCCAATAGCTAACGTTCAGTAGCGTATCGTAGTTTTCCCTCTCTGTCACACTTTCATATTAGTGCGACAAACCAGTTATAGCTGCCTTTCGTTTACGATTGGCGATTGAGCGTTAGCGATTGGCAACTTGTTTAAGCACCCAGGTATTATTCTAATAGGAATCACTAGGACGTTTATGACTTATTGGACTCAAACTCTTGTGGAGACACGAAGGGTTAGAACCTTTTCACAGGAATATTTGCTGGATGTGAGAGTCTCTCGATGAAATAAATTATAGGTAGGTACTTCTGTTTATAAGTTTCTGCTATTGCACCTGAACTATCGACTTCAATATTGACACTTTACTCAAACTTTAGGGTAGGTACCGAACTAACTAAGTACCTACCGTAACTACCATAGTAGCGTAGAAAACTTATTATATTTTACGCGAAAACTCGAAAAATTATAGTTCTTTTAACTAGGAGCGTAAGTAGATCATATCAACCCAATAATTTTCATTCGATCCCTAAATATTAATTTGAGGAATTCTCGATTTTCCTTTATTTCCAACATCAGTACCTAATTATAAAGTTAGCCACCGTCGTTGTATTGATAAATTTGAAATTGTATATAACATGCATCGTTTGTGATTCCGATTAGTACTTACACAATAATCATAGCCGAAAACGATCAAATAAGCCTAAGAGACTCAGTAGACTCCAAGGTCTCGAAATCTTACCTACTCGTAACTAGTTACGACTTTTCAAGTAATAGATAATAGTATTCTCAAGGCCGTAACTATTTATATCTGTAGATACCTAATTGTTTATTAACATGCAATGTTTAAAGGCTATTTATTTATTTACCGGATAATGCTAATGTGATAAATTCAAGATTTACAAAAGTCAATTTTCCTACTTATTCAGTGACCAATTGGTGAAGAGAATAATTTATGTAAAAATGTAAAGCATTTTGATCTTCGTGCCTCGGATAAGGTACTCAGGTGCTCTTTGAAATGCATCAGTAGCCGTAGGTACCATGAGTTGACAAGTAACGGTTACGTTAGCCTTCACATTACATAAAGTAGTTCATCACGCTCGCTTCATTACATCAGTTCGAATCCAAGCTTTTGTAGCCTCTTGGTGGCTAGCGCAGTTTATTAGAGGAATTGCAGCACTTTTTATATACTATGTTTGCCTAATGCCTAAGTAGCAAGTCCTAGGTATTAGGTATGACTTAGCAAGCCGATAAGAATCGTTCGTCCATTTCGGTCTTATTAGACGTGTGCGCCGATGTCAAAATGGTCGGCGGCGGCGTTTGCCAAAAAGTCGGCGGCGGCGGCGTGATTTCGGCGTGAAATCGGCGTCAAGGTTACGTGAATATAAAAGCGGAATTCGGTCGTATTCTTTGTTATAATTGAGATAAATACAATATCAACCAATGGTCGGTTCAATAAACACCACCAATGACCACCTTAACCAGTAACCACCATCTGATCAATAGATAAGAGTTTTCTCTTCCCATCATGTTCTAAAGCTTGTCCACGAAATAAAGTAGCCATCGTAAAATCAGTCTCCCCGTTACACAATAGTCCCATGTAGTTCTAACAGCCATGGGACCGTAAATTGATTCTTCTGTTTTATGTTTAACAATCCAATATCCAAAAGCATTCGCTTAAAAGTCGTCAAAATCAAAATAGCTTCATTTTTTTTGCATAATGCTGAATGCAAAAGTTCACGCCCGAAAAAGTACGATCTTCCGCACAGATTTCAACAATGTTAGACTTGAAATAGTTAATTGAAATTGTAGACACGAGATTTACAGTTTATTATAGTATCGGTATTGTAATTTAGTTAAAACTCATTGGGAAACTAAATGACCCAAAATGGTAAAATAAGAGGAAACACTGCTAAATTGAGGAGTTTAAATAAAAATTCATAATTATGGAGATTTTCATGTAAATATCAAACGCAGCGTCCGAGAAGAAAGGCAAAGAGCTCTTCGTTCTAATAATATCCATGCAAAAGGTATGGTCTCATTAAAAAAAATAATTATACGGCAATGTCTACTTTATTTCATGGACAAGCCTTAACATAAATAATATGTATTTCCAATAATAACTTAGAAACTTTATGATCCCAGATAAACTTGTACGAATGATTATCGTTGCTACTGGTGTAAGTAGGATGCGGGTCAAAGTAGGCGGAGAGTTGACGGACGAGTTTGAGGTCGTTGCTGGTCTTAAGCAGGGGGATGCGCTGTCGCCCATGCTGTTCCACTTGGCACTCGAGCACGTCATACGAAGAATAGAAGGGCTAGACGGCGGAGTCATGTTGAACGGTCTGCATAAGATAGTTGGGTACGCGGAATCGCGGATGATCTCGCCTTGCTTGGAGAGAACTGTTATGGAGAGGGCTAGGGCCATTGCGGAAGAGGGCTTGCCAGTCGGACTCAAAATCAGCACAGAAAAGACCGTGTATCTGCACATACGGAGGCACAGGAACGTCCTGGACCCTTGAAAGGACCTGAATGTGGATGATGATGTATCCTATCAAGGGGTAGAGAAGTTCATTTGAACTTCTCTACCCCTTGCCAGGTATTTACCAGGTATTTTGCCAGGTATTTACCTGGGCTGCGTGGTAAATGACACAAACTGCAGGGAAGAGGAGATTGAACTTCGCATCCAGGGCGCCCTTAGATGCACAGCAGCTCTCCATAAGGTGTTAGTGTCCAGGATCATGCACTGGTGGACCAATATTCGCATTTACAAGACTATCATTAGACCGATCTTAATGTATGGGTGCGAAGCGTGGACGCTCACCTTGAAAGAAGAGAATAAGCTCCTTGTTGCAGAGAGAAAAATCATCCGCAAAATTCTCGGACCTACCCAGAGACCTGACAGTAGTTGGAGAATTCGAAAAAACCAAGAGCTGGAGGACATCATTTCTGAGCCCAACATCATTGGCGAGATTAAATCCGCAAGGATTCGCTGGCTCGGACATACTTAGGATGCCAGTTGGCAGAGCGGTGAAGAAGGCTTTCCTAGGACGACCCAGTGGACGCAGACCGGTTGGTAGGCCAAGATACCGCTGGAAAGACGAGGTGGAGAAGGACTTACGCGCCCTGAAATACCTGAATGCAGAGAACTGCGAGGAGATCGCACAGAACCGGCCATTGGCGCCAACTCGTATCGGAGGCCAAAATCCACTTTGGGTCGCTGAGCTAGCGGAGTAATAATAACTGGGCTTGGACTAACTCTATTCATCTTCGTTAAGTGATAATAATAATGATACAGTATTATCTGCCGATGGACATTAGGTCCCCAAATCCCCTATGATAGCATGCCATAAGGATAAATAGTGCGCAGCCCACATCCAATAGATTCCACTTATCTTTGCCAGGTCATCGGTCCATCACATTGGGAGCTTTCCTATGCTGCGTCGACAAGTTTATGCTTGCCTTTAAGAAATCGCTTGCCTCAACAGTAATTTTGCGAGCAATATGTCCAGCCCACTGCCACTTCAGGTAGCACATTTCTACGGCTCTGAACATTCCTATTTCAATCTCGTAGGAAACTCCTCTTTCTATCAATTAAATAGCTCATTGAGTGATCTTTTAAACCCATAGTTACCTACCACGTTTTAGAGCCGTAAATAACACTTGGCCGAAGAATTTCGTTTTGGAATATACTGCGGGATATTGAATTAGAAGATATTGTGCCGTCTGGCAGTACTTTACTATTGACCTATTTCTCAAAGTTAGATCCACCCGGGGGTGATATAACTGATATACTCACTAATGATGTTGATGACAAAGCCCTTTCCAGACCAAAATCTTGAAGACATCTCTAAAAGTAACCAAAAACAGTTTTGACATGCTGCAATGGCTACGGGTACTCCTTGCTGCAACGGCATGGGTTTCGAATACCGGTCTTGAAGAGGAACTGGACGCTACAAGATAAGTACCGGTAGTCTACTTGGCTTATTTGTTCTACTGTTTGTTGGTTACTTGTTCTTTTAACACATAGCCCACAAACTTGGAAGACCTGCAAAAACTTATTATCTCAGGAAAGTTTAAGAGGACGAAACCCAGCCCCATGCACTGGACAGGCTGGATCCGCACCATATTCAACATTCAGGTCGCTGAAGTGGTCCACGCTGCCAAAGATCGGGGCCGTTGGCGGAAGATCGTAAAAGAGAAATTGTTGACTTGATAATCACGACCCCCGGCTTTGTGGTATCGGCGCAAGGAGTAAAGGTCTACTTGGTAACGCTGGAAATAGTATTTGTTTGTGAATACTCGTAAGAGGGTAATCCCTTATTCATAAACGTCTCGATCGATTCAAATGCTTCATAGGCCACGAACGTTAACCAGAGGGGCAAGTTATACCTCTCGGTTTTCTGTATAACCTGACGTTGCTTGTGCAAAAACCGAAACCTGCTTGTTCGGGAGGCTGGATGTCGTCGAGCTTAAGTATCTACGTGTAATGAGTGATGACACTCGATAGGCTGATATTTTATTTCCTGTATAAGAGCATTATGTAAATACGTAAAGCAAACACAAAGCTTAGTATTTAGTAATTAACCCATAAGAAATAAGTCTGTTATTCAGTCAAGGCCACGCCGATTTCACGCCGACCATTAGTCGGCGGCGGCGGCGTGGCGAAAAAGGTCGGCGGCGGCGTGACGCCGGCGCGGCGCACACGTCTAGGTCTTATCAATACCTTTGTCTATGAGTTGCAGACTGTGTACCTACGAATAAACTGGGCTATTACTGTATGACAATTTATTCGGTGTCTGTAATTTGTTATATGTACCTACTTTTCAATAAAAAAAAGAACGATAGGGTCAACGATAAGTATAATTTATCGACTAGTTAAGTTAGATCTCCTTATTCATGCACTTCTTCTAAATTAGCAAGCCCATAATTTTTCAAATATATTAGAGTTACACCCTGTATAGGTATATTAGGTATACCTATCATGAAAACCTAATAGGAATGTTGAATACATAATTAAAAGACAATACGGGTGGTCGTATACATGTATTGTGTGTCGTCTTATGTGTGTGTTGCACGCATAAAGCAAAATAGGTAATTTAATTCTGCATACATAGGTACACCGTGTTTTTATTGATTTCCGTTAAATTAAAGGGAAGATTATTTAGGTCAAAATTAATAAATTTCTCTAAGAAACTAGTATCTTAACTCTTACTGTTATTGAGTTATTAAACAAATAAGTTTAATGACTGAACAAGTGTATTGCAACCTTTATTAAATCCTAATGCTACTTATTTTGATATGTGCCGTCAGTCACCTGAAATTAACTTTTGTGTTATCCTTAAGGTTCTCGCACACTTACCATTTCATTTATTAATTATTATGTATGAATACGAAAAAAAAATTTTTTTTTGATTTCTACCAAAATCTATATACCAATTACCAACCAGGTAGGTCCAATCGACCTGTTAAATTTAACGGAATTAAAAAAAACACGGTGTATAACTAAGTATTCCCTGCCTACTTTATTATTGAAAATTTATCAAGATAATTGTTTTACTTGCTTGTGGAATGGCGATTTATGTTAATTTATCAACTGCAATAAGGGGAAAAAATAGTAGATACCTAAATAAGCAGTATTATTACGGGAGATAAATAAATTGTGCTTAATATTTTCTCCAAAATTCGCAGTTTTTTTCCAGGCTGACCTGAACATATCTTGGGTGTTGGATTTTTTATGTGAGGGGTACCTACACCAGAATAGGTACGTACAGTCAAAGGCAAAATAAGGTGTACCTATACAAAAATGTTCAAAAATATGTCCCAGTGCACTCTAATTCTGTGTAATAAGAACGTCGTAACATATTTATGAGCGGATTCTTTCGATACTTATTTTTGCACTTGACTGTACCTAGGTCATTAATAGGTATAAATTTATTATAGTAAAATACTTAAGTACGTAATAGAATAAACAAATCAAATAAGGCTTTATTTTTTGCTTTATGTACGGTTAATGAAAGAGATAATTATCTTACCCCCCTGCATACAAAGTTTAATATATAAACAATAAATAAATAAAATAAAATGCTTTGACAGGGGCCTCTGGAATTGTTACAGTCCTGAAAGTGAGAAAAGAGAAAATCTTCATTAGTTACCATCTCTACATAAAGTTCCTTTTACTTATCTCATAAAATATTTTGTTTCTTACCACTTCTGGTAAAAAACTGTAGTAATAAAATGCAGAAAAATGTATGATCACTGCCGACGAGGAAGAACGAGGGAATAATTGAAAATATTAATTAGGTGAGTTGTTCTCTCGATTGTAATCGCAAGGAGAATAAAATTAAGATGAAATAGGTATTATGCCTGTACTATACCGGGTGGCCCATTCAAATCGGCCAGTATGGGAAAGTCTGAAACTATAAGACATAAGAAGATTTGTTCTTAGGAACCATGTCATTGATTTTGATAATAAGGAAACTGCGCTGATAGCCTGATAAATACGAAAAAAAAAAATTTTTTTTTCTTAACATTTACACAATAAAAACCTAGTAAAATAAATTTAAGTACGTGAAAACAATGAATTCCATTCATTTTAGACATCATGTTTCTTAGAGACATTTACTGCTTAAGACCTATACAAACGATATCTGAATAGAAATAGTGTATGTTTATTTTTTCAAAACAACCGAGTTCGATTCCCTGGCTGGGTACAGTTTATTTTTCAAATGTATGAATGCAGTTTTTCTTTTTATCAAAATCGATGACATGGTTCCTAAGAACAATTCTTCGTATGTCTTATAGTTTCAGTCTTTTCCATACTGACCGATTTGAATGGGCCAACCTGTATAATAGATCCGTACAGCGCCACCTGTTGTCATTAACAATCAACACATGAAGACAATCCTGAAAAATAATAAGAGACAGTATAAAAAAAAGTAAGTACCATGTACATTTACGTAAAAGGACGTTTCTTTACTTTTCGAATTATGATAGCATAAACTTTTGTACCTACAGATTCGTGTCTGCAAAAATTCCATGTCTCACCAAAAGTTAATAACTTATTTTAATTGATAAGAAGAGACAACAAATCATTCCGAAAACGTACTTTATACCTGTACGTTAAGTTTCGTTTTGCTTCGTCTACCAAATCGACGTTAAGTCGTAAAATCAAAGAGAGGGACTTGTAGTTCCTACGTTTTCCGTCACAAACACAGCAGCACTGTACATAGAAAGTAGCGTAAATCGACGGCTACAAATTAAATAAGCATCAATTACAAATCAAAACTAAAGTATATTTCTTCCTAATTATTTGAGTATAATCAGTTCGAAAAATCTAAACAAAATGAAATGCGAATTTCACTGATTCATTTGTACGTGATTTTTTATGACAGCGCCATCTAGTGTCGAGTGGCTGAACCACGATGTATCATGTAGAGTCACTCACACAGCGGAATGTGTACTGTATTCGGCGCCCTATCAGGACGAGGTATCCTTACCTCTACATCGAAACATTATGTTATGATAACTTGCCGGTTCCTGCATTGTCCTTTTGGAATACCAACTCTTGTTTTTTAAGGATTCTTGTGGAATATTCGCAAACAAATAATTCAAAATGTGGAAAAAAGGAAATCTTTGAAATAATTATAAAATGTCAAAATGTTACATAAATTAAAAAATAATGCACAAAACTAGATAAAATATACAATAAAAAAATCACTTCTAGTTGACATACCTACCTATAGAGTAAAATATTATCTGCCCTTTGATATATTTTTGCTATTTTGAATATTAGCATAAAATTAGGTAGGTAAGGTATTCTCTTCTCATCTCTCCTCTATCCATCACATCACCGAAAAACTGTGTTCCGGTTTTGGGCGATGGGAATACGGTCAAAACATGATTAACTGATTCAATGAATGACTCTATTATTTCATACATACTATCGAATCAACCTACGAATATGACTGCAAGTACCTACGGGAAATTGCTAGGTACCATTCGCACATTTTGTAGTCTGACCCATGGAAAAATAGCCGAACTACTGATAAAAAATTGCAGTTTTAATGTACTGTAAAAAATAATAATATTTTAGCGTAGGTATATAATGTCCCACTGCTGAGCACTGGCCTCCTCTCATATATGAGAGGGATTGGGCTATAGTCCCCACGCTGGCCCTAAGCGGGTTGGGAACTTCACATACACCTTTGAATTTCTTCGCGGATGTATGCAGGTTTTCTCACGATGTTTTCCTTCACCGAAAGCTAATGGAAAATATCATCTGATATTCCGTACATAAGTTTCTGAAAAACAGCCAGGATTTGAACCCACGACCTCCGGATTGAAAGTCATAACGTCTTAACCACTGAGCCACCACCACCACTGTAAAAAATAAAAGTGATATAAATAAACGTACTGCAATTAAAATGTTACCTAATCGCTAAAATGACTCGTCGCGTCTCACCGAACATTACCACACTAAGTATCTTCTTCTTTTTTTGGTCGTGGTAGACACCCGATAAAAAAACTGTTGAAAACGTTAGCAATTTTCATCGGAAACACTAACCTTTTTATTTTTTATCGGACTTAAAACGCAAGGTGACGATTATAACCAGTACTTTGTTTTCCTAACTGTGGTGACGTAAAAACTAGAGCAAAAAGGACACGCAAAAACTAACCTATCCATAAAGGGTTACAATACGTTTAGGGACAAGTCATTTATAGGGTAATATAAATACAAAGGCGGTGTGACATTGGATTTTAATGCCTTACAAAAATAACGCAACGGTTTTCGTACGAGGTTTAGTTGGGAGTTTTGACTGATACCGTCCGGTCATATTTTCGTGGTGTTATAATTGTGATAATTAATATGTTTAATTGATAGGCAGGAGTGAAGTGTTATCAGAGGTCAGCCTATTAAGTGACAAGTGATAAACTGATAACTCCAAGGTTTTTGCTACCTACCTAGTGTCTTACTTATCTTGTTTTGTGGGTAGGTATCTATACATATTATAGACGGTTATTTAAATTGAAAAATAATTAGATTGCTTCAGTAATTCCACCTACCTTATTTTGAATATTAATAGAAAATAACACATTATGATACCATTAATATGAATACCTCCCTTTTACCTTATAAAGTTATTAATACATACTTACATTGTAACATTCTGAATGACATAGGTACCTGATTGTCAATAAATATGTAAATGATTGGTGTAATTGAAATAAGTTAGGTAGCTATAAAGAGTCCGACATAAATTTACAGTGTGTCTAGAACAAAATCACAACTCAATTCAACGATTGTATATCTTAAAACTAGAATTGTAAATAGGCACCGAATCACTAGAGCACGGTAGCTGCTAGGCTATTTTGAAAATTCTGAAAAAATCTAAAAAAAAAAAGCATGTGTTCCATCGAAAACATTTTCATATAAAATGATGTCAAGTCAAAAACATGACCGTCTCATGTAGAGCCAACCTTGTACATGTCCGAACTCTACTAGGCCTTTAAAATAATTTCACAAAAAATTTGCAATCGTCTAAATGTGGTTTGACCCCCTAAGTCATTGACCATTTCGTACCTATCTTGTTCATAGCATATTAGGTAGTAACGATACGAATACTTACATGCCGAAAGCGACTATCTAAATATGAAGGTAGGTGTTAATACTGTTAAGTTGGTACTTGCTCTATCAAATTACCATTTTATGACTGTGTATACAAAGGTGATAGTACTTAATATTTATATCATAATTAAATATTTATCCTAACAAACAAAACGCAATTAAATAAACAATAATATTATTTAATTATTTCGCGTATATACATCAATTTAACTACATCCCGACGTTTCGAACACTAGGGTTCGTGGTCTACGGGTTTCATGAATAACTATCGCGGGAACCGAAGAAAATATTACCTAGATATTTTTCTCTTTTATTATCACAAATAATTTGACATCTGCCGGTGTTATTTTAAACCTACATACATACAGTGGTGTATTTCAATTTTCTTTTTTATAACTGCTATTTACTTTTGTTGTAAATTCTATTATTAAAGCTGATATGACGACACTTTCCAAAATTGTAAACTAGGTACCTACCTTCCGGTGCCTAGGCCGTTAAGCATTCAACCCAAACAGGATAGGTACGCAACGGGAATAGTTAATGGCGAAATAATTCAAAGACATTAAAGTTAATCGTTATAGCAACACCTTGTGCATAGTTAATTATATTTAGCCAGTAGGTATCTGAGGAAATTGACGTACTTATAAGTTACAAGGAGGTAATGGCGAGTGGGTGGTACAACCGAAATTGACAGCTGAATCATTGATTGAATTGATTCTCTTAACAGACAAACACATGCTCTGAATACTCGTACTTACCTACCTACCTAGTAGTGAGCTTTTAGTGTCTGTTTCACCATACTAGAATAAACATAAATACATATAACTATCAGATAAATGTTAGCTCTACTTTTATTTTATATGCCTGGAGAAAAGTATACCTAGTGATATTTTTTATCTGACGGATATTTTTATCCGGGAATTGTGAAACAGAAGCACAAGGCGGTTAATATTGTATCCACGTGTAGGTAAGATACCTACATTTAAATGAGCCAATATAAATGCATGTATTATATATACTTATATACTTCATCATCATCATATCAGGCGAAAGACGTCTACTACTGGATATTAGACTGCAAAGATTGCCATGACCAGCATGACCGGTCCCGGGTACCTATAACTACTTAACTGTAATAGCTATTCAGTTGAGATCAGCTGTTATTCACACTATAGTACATACTTCACGAGATAATTAGAACCAGAGATTGAATAGAGTATTTCCATCGAATCTTGGTTTTTATTTAAGGTCAAGTCAATCACGCTCAAATGTCAGGTCAATGCTTGGTCAGGTTGGGTTACAGTTGTAAATTTTCAATAATATTTACCAAATATGCCTGATTATATGTCTCCAAAACCAGGTTATTCGGTTATATAACGTTAGATGTGTATGTGCATCTTTGTGGGATAGGAACATTAGGAACTAGTTCCATTGCAAGGTTGGGCCTCTGGGCACGCGAGCTTGCGTGCCGTCGGCTTTCAAGAGCTGACGCGAACTTGCCCATGTCTTCAACCAACCACACTACACCTACTCAAAACTGATTACAACCTTATCTTTATACAATAAGACACAAATTTGGAACATAAACTATGACTTAGAAGCAAATGTAACTCTGTTATGATGGGGTAGTTATGTTGGTACCTATGTACGAGTATAAATGGTAAACTGTGTGGATTCGGTAATTGGTACTTCCTATTCGGATGATTAATTATTTTTTCACATGATATTCTAATGTTTTATTAGTTTACTTGTGCCAAAATAATTTTAATTATAAAGCTCAAAAAATTGTTTTAAAAGTACCTAGACTAGACATCTACTTGTCATAATGAAAATATGAGATTTCCAGTTTCTCTCTGACATGATCCAAAGGGTTAAATCAATATAATTGGATTAGTTTTAGAATATCCTGGAAGCTTACATATGTACCTATTTACCTAAACATTGAAGATATCTATTACAGTTTATCTACCGCAGTAATATTAACCATTTAACAAATTCCCGCAGGCATTATGTCGTTGTTTCTACAAAGTAATTTGATGACAAAGCTTGGTTGCATGTATTGTTACATTTGTCAGCTGTGACCCGCGCAGAGTAGGGAAATCTGATGATATCTCTATTACTACGAGTCTCATTCGGACGTTTTGAGGAAACATTTGTAGGTCCACACGTTTTAAAAATTCCGAGAAATCTTAAGTTGACCGTATTCAGAATCAGAAGTATGTATCATTGATTATTTACGAGAAAATAATATTTACTTAATTTTTTTTTGGCTACACAACAAATACCTATCCAACAAACACCTCAGTCTCCTCATCGGCACACAAACCTCTTCTAGGTTTTGCCAACAACGGGTCTTGCTAAAGTTATTGTACCTACAAAAATATTTTTCAATAAGTATATAGGAAAACAAGTAACGTTTGAGAACGGAAAATGCGAACGATTAATAAAACTGAACATGAAAACTCACCATTTTACAAGTAATAATAAGTATTATATTTAATCGTCTTTTTTTATTACATTTAGTAAGATACCAGCACACAAATAAAACGAAGGGAAAAACGAGTGCCTGAAATTTTCCTGTACCGAAGTTCTTCCTATAGTTTTCACAATTTTTCTCATGGCGTACATGGTGAGTAGGAATTATCTAAAATACCCTGAAAGCCGGAAAACTCGGGCACTCACAAACTTTTCTGATTAAGGGCGGTCAACTAATTTTTCCGTGCACGTAGGAATTATAATTAAATCTATGTCCGCATAAAATATACCATTTCGTAAGTATATGCTAATTATACATATTATTATACACGTGCTTTTGTATATACGAGTATCTACCTATATATTATACACAACATTTTGAGATATTGTTCTTTGAAATTTGACTACATTCATTTCATATTTTTTCGTCATGTGTTATGGCTTATTTTCTAACTTGCATGTTCACCTACACCTAATACCTACATGGTTTATTTATTTATTTCATACTTTTGTCACTAAGTTAATGTGGATAACAATTATTTTTGAGCTTATTGCGGGATCGCCTACGACTTATAACTACATCCGTCGAAGGACATAAATAAAAATAAACGTAGGCCGTATACCTACTCCAAGATGATAATTATTCGTTAATTTCAAGGGTTGTCACTCATGACGAATAGCTGAGCGCACTTAAGCGAAGAATTTTAATCGGCCATACCTCGGGCCGTGCAGTCCCGCGTCTCCGTAACCTTTACATATTTTATCTGAAGTGGGCTTGATCGCCGACCCAAGGCGTCCCTTCTTGAGTGTGCCCATTCCCAACTTAGCTAGACACCTACCAGCTCCTTTAACAAACACAAAAAGTCACGGGTAACGACCGATAAGGGGTCTCCTAAAAATGGACGACGTCTATATAGGTACGTAATGTGGAGTAAAGGAAAACATGACATGGTAACCTAAAAATAAATAGTGTACGGAAGTAACGGGCAAGTGCGAGTTGGCTTCCACAATTAAAGCTCGTTAATTTGAATTGAGTCGTAACAATGCCTATAAATAATAATGTTACTTTGTTTCTTAATTGGCATTTGCCTTTTGTCTTCGTAAATAACAACTAGGAATTAACGTACGTCGTTTTGTTACCTTTTCTAGCTGTGGTACAGTTATACATACAAATGATTGGAATAAGACATGATTCTTTAATATTTTCTTCGGTTACTGCGAGGATTATCTACACATGAAATAAAGCTATGAAAACTGATAAACTCGCGTATATTAACTAACTTTAACTTCATTCCGACGTTTCGAACACTTTACAGGGTCCGTGGTCGCCCGCAGACCACGAACCCTGTAAAGTGTTCGAAAATTTTAGTTTATTACATGATTCCTTATTAGATTGTGATTAAGTTGTTACATTAGATACTTTATTAATTAATTGGGTTTGTTCTGTCCACCGAAAAGACGATAATTTTAATTTGACAATGGACATATGTAACATATTTTTTCAGCCCTCCTGATCGGAAAGTTCAATTTTCGTACGTAGTTAGGTGGGTCGAAAGTTGTTGTTCCGTCCCTAGGGTCGAAAGTATTTTTTATTGAAAATTTACTTTCGTCAAAGACGAAATGAAAATGTCTTCTGGTTTAATTTTGCTTTTGTTTCTTATTATTACATAGCTAATATTTATATAAAATTACCTATACGAGTATACGTGTTTTACAGCTATTACGACTAATTATTTGAAATGTGGCACTGACCAAATTTACTTTTTTAAATGTACCTGAACTTAGCTTACCTACCATATAACTTTTAATATTAACGATTCAGAAATGTCGGCTTGGCAAAAATATTTCTCTACCGAACAGAACTAGAAGCATCTAATATTTTATTTAGGTACTCTTAGAGTACAACGAATAAAACAAGAAACCTTTCAAACCAACAAATATTTATGCCCCCAAGAGTCAATATAAATCTACCTTCCGTTTCTAGTTTATTTAAAATCCCCGTACCCATAGGTACTCCGAGTCGACTCCATCAGATAAACATCCTCATTTGCATTGACCCCGAAAGCCTTTTTCCCAGTTGATTTCCCAAAAAATCCACATTCTCCCAGAGTAGTGTTTGTAGATTTTCCCTCTGACCTACTTGAGTATCTGCAGAACCAGTTTGGGTTGAGCTTCCACGTCTCCTTATTTCTGAATTTGGGTTAATAATTTGGAGGGGACGAATGACGGCAGCGGGGTCTAGTCTGGCTGGTGACGGGTATATATCGGAGGTGGATCGATAGTACCCTGGCAGGTCGCCCAGCTTCGTTCCCCGCATTATTGTTATTGCTAACCGTCGGTATCTGGCTCCTTCCGCTATCGGTATTGGTTGCTGAGCCTAGTAATACCAGGAGATAAACTGGAAAACGTATATTGGAATAAAGATACGAAAATATATACAGGAAAGGCAGCGTCGGCACATTTTATAAGATATGATGTTAAATGAAGATGAAAATGTGTATCTATTTTTATGTCATGTCGTCTTACTCAAATAAATACCTCTAATCCTAATATAGTTCCCCGCCTTTTGGAAGTTTGGCTGTAAAGTAAATTGATAATGGTCTGTAACTAATAGAATTGACAATTTATTTTAATCATAAATAGAGACCAGCTGCTACATTATTGATTATGATTCTTATGTTATGAATATTACGTATAGTAAAAAATTACCTATGTCTAATTGTGTGAAAACAAGAAATTATCGCCTAATCTATTGATTACTCATACTGAAGATATATGGTATATTCTTAGCCATTTATCCTTTATTAGTCATTTATTTTTTACAGGTTTCATTTATTTACCTTTATGTATTTTGTGATAGTTACTATACTTAATATGAAATACCGGCATTCATGTAAATCGGCACTGTTACGAAGTAACAAATTGTAAGCTGGTAGGTATGTACCTATACAAATAATTTTTTTTCATTTGGAGCACGATACTTAGGGGAGACCAGGTATAAAAGTAACGCGGGATGAACGTAACAAAATCATTTAAAAATTTTCTACGACATCTATCCGAACGTCCTTCAGGGCATTAGATGCCATTTCGATTCCCCCCTAACCTTAGTTACACCCACGGTGCTGTGACGGCAGGTTATGCGTGTAGTGCTATGGTCCCAGAAAAATGCGTCAAAAGTAAGTTTTTAACGATTATTTCAATTTTAGTTAGATTTTTCATGGTAAACGCTATAGCTTGCGTTTTGCATGGGTGTTGTAAAGTCACTAATCATTTATAGTTTGAGGGTTGCAAATCAATGTTTTAATGATGCTTTTTATGTTTTTTTGCTACGTGTTTGTGGGATTCTGGAAATTCGATACCTAGGAATGATTGAAACAACTTGTTACTTTCATCCCGATTTCCAAATTGGAGGCTCATTGGTACACCTATATGCTAGCGTTTATTAAATAACTCATATACTTAGTGCCTTTTTGTTGCAGAATGTCTAATATACACAAAATAACAACAGACAGAAGTCCACCAAAATAGAAATTATAGTTTTAGCTGCAGTTGAGGTGATCCTTTTTTTAAATGCCCTACAGGGACGCAGCAAAGACGTACCAACTGGCTCACATCACTTTATATAGACATATAAAGTAAAGGAAAGCTTTACTTGAAAGTTCAGCGGCACTACCCAAGGCGGGATTTGTTTCTGGAAACAAATATTCACTGTCAATGAGGAGTAAAACACGTTTTTTAGGGTTCCGTAGCCAAAATGGCAAAAACGGAACCCTTATAGATTCGTCATGTCCGTCTGTCCGTCTGTCACAGCCAATTTACTCGGAAACTATAAATGCTACAGTAACGAAATTTGGTAAGGATATGTGTTGTATGAACCGCTACAGGAATGTGATACTAAATTGTAAAAAAAACCATTGGGGTGGGGGCCCTCCATACATGTATCTGAGGGATAGATTTTTTTTTTTAGTTGTACATAAGCGTGTGGGGTATTAATAGAAAGGTCTTTGAAAATGACATGAAGGTTTATACATCACATTTTTATTTAAGCAAATCGTTTTCGAGATATCAGGTCTCAAAGTCTGAAAAATGTGTCCCCCCCCCCTCTATTTTTTAAACTACGCGATATAAAATTCTGAAAAAAAAAAATATGTTATGCACATTAATAAACTCTATCATCGATTTTTGGTTTGATAAAATTATCTCCTATAGTTTTTGAGGTAGGCTTATTTAACTGTATTTTTTTAATAATAAATTGATAATGGTACGGAACCCTTTGCGCGCGAGTCCGACTCGCACTTGGCCGGTTTTTTTATCATATTAGGTACATTGTATGATTAGCTAAGTAGTATACTCAGAAATAAGGACAATGCAGGAAGCATTTAATTCCTTGGATTACACCTAAGCATTTGTTTATATGCCATTTAGAATAAGACAGAAAGTTGATTGCTCTCACGTCACTCATATATCCTATAGGTATAAATTAATTTCCTCTCATATAATACCTAATGTTAATTACATTCATTCATTGTTAATGTTCGTCTTTGAGATAGTGATATTGTAAGACTGTTGATTACTTAAAAATACTAATTACACATAATTACATTGATTATTTTATAGTT
>JALPQI010018560.1:0-26140 GCA_025490895.1 Thaumatotibia leucotreta
CTTACACATGAAATTAAAAATACTTCTGGCTCTTACTCTACACCATTGACCCGAGAAGAATAGGTTTATAGAGAAAAATAAGTAAGACCGGTAATTTTATTCAGGGCGCTTAAAATTTAAATACATTAAAAGAAGGCAAAGTAAACATCAAATTTAAATACTGTTTGAAACGTCAATGAAAAGCAAAATTCTACTTTGTGTCTAGATTTTTGTTGGGTACCTTGACGCTGATCTTCCATGAAAGCCAACACAAGGTGCATTCAGACCAAACGAGCATTCGCTGTTCTGTCCCCCACTCTACGAAATCAACGGTACGTCTCTACGAAATACGGTGTTTCTATGCGATTTTGTTACGCGTTTATCGTTTTTGTTCATTACCATCACCACTTTATTTACCGTTTTATAAAAGCAAACGAGACTATTATGCCAGAATAGCAGACAAACATGCGTCTGCTCCCCCAATCTTTGGGGGAGGCCTATGTTCAGCAGTGGACGTCTTTCGGCTGATATGATGATGATGATGATGATGATGCGTCTGCTACAAGATAATCGAAAATGACTCCACTATTTATACGCAGTTCGTCAATAATTTGTGAATGGTAATGACTTTATTGTTGCGACAGAATAATCGCATAGAACTACCAAAATAATCAAATTTCGTAGAGTAGGGGGTTAAAATAGCGAATGCTCGTTTGGTCTGAATGCACCTTATCAAATTTTATAACAAATTATTGACGGAATATTTTAACAGCAGGCTTAGCTAAGTTGCCATTCGGCAGTCGTATAGCGATAAGTAATTAATATATATTATGAAACTGACAGATAGGAACGAAAAATCATGTGACTATGTGTGCAAAATTCGCACCTAGACTAAAATATAATTTATAAACTTTTTCTTTCTATAATGTTATATTTATTTTATCTGTAATTAATTAACTAGTATTACAAAGAACAGAGTTTGCCTACCATAAGTCACACTTCCGTAGCCTTGATGTACCTCTGGTTCTCTTCCCTTCAGGTAGAACTTTAGATTATTTTGATTAGAAACTTGTCTGACGGCGTCGAAAGCAAAAGCAATAACTAGGTTGTCCGTTACAGTGTTAATTCTGTAATATAAAAATATGAATTTCAACTATCGTAATATATAATACATATAAATTGGTCTTTGGAGGTCGTCTAGGATTGCTGTCGCAATCCAGCGCGGGAATGCCGCCTGCGTGCTGGGCACCTTGCCCAGGGGGCTAAATTAATTTGTAATTTGTATTTGTAGTTAGTTTTATTACAAAAACACAAATACAAATAATTTATTCGTGGCAAATATAACAAGCATGACAGGACAAGACAAAACAGACAGATTTAGCACTTAATATTATACCACGAAATGGACTCGCCTCAGCATAATGTCGACCCGAAAGCCAACGCTGATCTTCCGGCGAGCCCATTTTTTATTTTTAATTAGCCTTAATTTTTATTCTGTTTTTGTATATTTTATGATTAAATAAAATGAGTTACACTTAAAATACATATAAATATAATTCATTCAACTGTTAAACTCACGTTTGTGTATTTAGTCACAACGTGGTGATTACAATACACGTGAGTTTAACCGTACTCGTATATTTATGTATAAAGATAAAAATATGTTCCTAAAGCATTTAAATACCAAGTGTTCTAAATTCTAACGAGGGCGTCAGAAAAGAGTGGGTTAGAAATTTAGGATTTTAGTATGAAGCTTGCATACAAGTCGAATTTTTAATGGGTTTTTTCCGGTGTTCTGTTTAGTTTCGAAAATGTATCGTGTTCTGATTGGGGAAAAAAAAAACAAAAATGTTGATTAGAAAAATGCCTTTTATATGGAGTGTCGGCTAATTTCATTGAATGATCTGCTCCATAGACTTTTACGCTCTTTTTCATAATGAGAATACGATACGAAACAAGCCCTTAAACGGACGACAACCATAAAATTTTCACCTTTTATTATAATAGCAATACGACGAAGCCACGTACGCCAAAATCAAAATTTCTGACCCACTCTGTACATGGTCTTTTAGGTTTTACATACAAAAACTCTTCGACTCTGGCATTGTCCATTCCTTGGTAAGAAACGGAGTTTGTAGCAGCCGATATGTTGGCACTAGGGCAATTAACAACTGACTGAGCCCTATAGAAGGGGTTAGGCACTTTTCTTCCTGACATCTCGCATTTGGAGTGTTCAGCGAAAAACTTACGGATACAGAAAGTATCGTAAGCTTGGCATGGTCGCATTATGTTGCCGTGAATATCTGCAATAAATAATCATGAATGAGAGTCGGTAAGGTGGAAGTACCAGTGCGCAACATGTTAACAGAGAATATTGATTTCAATTACGATATTTTGCTCATATATAAATCTACATATAGTATTGTCATGTGTTTTGGGAGAGGAGTTTGTTAGTTTTGTTAAATAGTATTTATTTTATAGGGTGACAATATCAAAATTTCTCATAACGAGTTAGAGCAGTAACTAATATAAGCCAAACAAATAAATGCTTTTACATTTTTACTTTTACAACTGCGCAGAAAGCGGAGTATATCTCTCTGCACTTTTGAGCGGCCTATATACCCTTGACTCTCTCTAATCTGAGGGCATTTACAGGGGCCCATATAGTCGGCTTTAAGTCACCGCCTGCCTTGACAACAGTGTAGATTGTGATAGCAGAAGTTTGGGTCTCTTTTCTATAGCCCAATCTCTGACCTACCCAACTTTTTTCTCTTTTCTTGTAACCTAAAAATAGTAGGTAGGTAAATGATGGCCATATGCCGAATTCGGTTACACGAAATGCCAGGACTACGCGAGCTACAGAAACAGGTCAAAAGTGTCAAAACTTGCACAATGAGCCCCCTGCTTAACTCAAAATGTAGGTATAGTACCACCGGCCGAATATTCGGCGGCCGGATACCGAATATTCGGCCGATGATCAGGGCGAATATCCGGTATCCGGTATCCGGCCAAACCACTATCCGTTGCATCTCTATTTACAATAATTATGACCTAATGACCAATTTCCTTACTCATAAACGTCTCTAAACCCGAAAAGCTGATAAAGTATCGTTTGTCCCTTTCCATCATATCAATTGTATTCAAGATTGACAAAAAGAAACATTGGGATTTCTTTTGTCTACGGTAAACTACTGTTAATTAGTTCACCATTGTAACAGCACCATCTCTCGGGGCATTGGGCAAACATATAAAGTATACGCCACTGCAGACCTAGCCAAGATACCATTATGCAATCGTATACGATAATCGATAAGTCACGTGACCATAAATGTATGGAAATGGCCACGTGACTTTTCGTTCGAATTTGTCATTCTCATACGTTTATTACTTATCGCTTATGGCTTAGCACGCACTGCGGTTTTTAAAAAGCGGTTCCGCAACCGCAAAAAATGCAACGTACGGCATTCTTTATAAGCGCACGCACTTGCGATTTATTTCAGTGACTGATTTTAAAAACGCAACTTGCTACATTTTGATTCGCGGTTTGCAACCGCGCGTTTTTATGTATCCCATACTTCATGTAGGGCAGCGCCCCCACTGCGGTTCGTAAAAAGCGGTTTTTTCGTCAGTTCGGCTCAAAGAGCGGAGCAGTGAGGTGTGTTCTCTAGTGATACAGCTTTACGAAAGTTTGTATTTTAAATTGTAGATGTGGGTCAACCATTCGTTATAATTTATCAAAACTACTAATTGACATCCTGTAGTAATAAAAAAAAATGTCTTTGTTGTTTCGTACATTTTACAATATCCCTTCTATATTTATATTTGATCTGTTAGAGGATGCACCCAGTACTTATGTTGGTGAAGACGTTTTCTATTTTTCTTAAAACTAAGACCACAACACCTACTGCTCTGAGGAAATCCATTGTCATACTGAACGTGAAAACCGCGGAAACGCAACCGCAGTGCGAGTTCCTCCGCGGTTCGGCGTTTACGGCCAGACCGCAACCGCAAGAAAAAAACCGCAGTGCGTGCTAAGCCTATCGTATAATGATTGCAGAATGGCATCTTGACTAGGCCTGACTTAGCAGGTTGTATAGTGATTGTTAGAATTGCAATTTAACGAAAGTTAAGTTGTGACGAAAATAAGAATCCATAACTACGTAACCTCCTACCACCCGTCTCCTGGATCCCTAAGAAAAATTACATAGTATCCTACCACCTGTCTCACGGACGGTTGGCGGAAAAGATGTACTCACCAAAACTAAACGCGTGCACGACTGACCTCGGCGAGTGGCGACGCGGCACTGAAGCAGGTGGGGGGAAGGTACAAGGACAGAGACGTTTCTCGACCGTAGTCGACTTTTAGGTATATTCTTTTTTTTAAGTTTAAAGGTGTCTGGGAGACTGGAGGTAGGTGGTTAAGGCTTTCTTTGTACTCACCAGGATTTCCATCGTCAAAGCCGAATCGATAAGTCCCATTTTGCCGAAGAAAATTAATGTCAACGTTTTTGTTAAATAAAAAGTCGTCTATTTCGCGACTATTTCCATAAACATTGTTAAGACCGTTAATATATGGGAAGCTGAGCGTATTCCAATTGTTATTAGAGCACAGAATCAGACTAAAAGATTTAATAAAAAGAAAGATGATGCAAATGTAATTGTTCATTGTGAACTGATCAACGAATGATGTGTGAATGATTTACGATGCCAATGCCACGGCGATCTTGTGTACATACAATGTATAAGTCTACATCATAATTGGATATTACAATTTAACTTTGTTGATTAACACATCAAATGAGAAAAATCACGCAGCTAAAGTACCTATGATGATTTTTTTATGACGACGCCTCATGGACTGCGTTTGAGAGAAGCTGGGGCTGATAACATAGCACCCAGTTTTAATTGAACAACACTAGATCGTGCAAGGGGTCTCAGCGCTTATCATTATAAATGCTAAAGGCTTGAAGGATGGTATACTCTTGGGTCGACTCATTCGTTTTTCGTCACGTTCCTAAATTTGTCCGATTCTGCTTTTATCACCCATTCTTCATTCGTCAAGTTAGTCTGCAGTCATTTTCGTCTTTGACCATAATAAGTTGTTGACCTTTTTCTTATTTCGACTCAATCGTTTTTTGTCGTTTCGTATTTGGTCATATTCTAAGTTGGTACCGACTTAAGACTATGAAAATATACCAAAAACATAGATTTAACAGCGAACATGACGAAAGAAAATTATGACGAGTTAAGAACGAGATGGATTAAGATACTTGTAAAGACGAACAACAAATTTGACCGAAGATGAGAAAGACCATCGACGATCGTGACGCATAAAGAATGGGCGACGAATGCAGAATCGGACAAATTTAGGAACGTGACGAAAAACGAACGAGACGACCCAAGAGTAATAAATAATAATTAATAAATAATAAAATAAACTTAAAGAACTTGATACTTGAAGGACCTAGTACCCATGAGTCATAAACAAATGAAAAGATAGTAGTAGTGCTGCTGTAGGGGTACAGGTGTATTATCAAACCGGAATCGGAAAGCGATTCGAATGTACTATTGACACAACAAATGAAACAATATTTACCAAGGATTGAGTTGTTTCTAGATGTAGTGAGTGATTATGATTAATTAACTGTAACTCTCTGCACTTAAACTATAAATATATGAATATATCCTAGATTGACTTATACACTGCACTTGACTAGCAATATATAAGTTGCAGAACATTCTCAAAATTGCGGAAACACACTCGGGAATTTCCGGGATTTCATTAGAATTTAAGAGTAAGTTCTCATTGAGAATGTTTCTACGAGAACTTATACAAAAGTGTTATGAAAAATACTATATTTTACAAATGAATAAACAAGGCCAAATATACCTTAAAAGGCAACGGTTTTGGCACGATTAGGCAGCTTGTAAAATTAAATTGTGAGAACATTCTCTATAGAAGTTTCACAATTTATAAAACTTCTCCTCGGTACATTGCTACTTGTTTATATGGGTTGTGACAACAGTATACTTTCGAATCCCATCCTACTTACGGTTTTAGAGGTTTTGCGAGTTTTGAATCAAGAATAAAAATGTTTTATTGTCCAATAATAGTTACCTACAGTAATTTGTTTATACATCATGGCGGATAGAAGGACATTAAGGACATACAAGTAAGTTTTTGAACGTTATACTATAACGGTTCACAAAATACCTACGTAGTCTTGCCATAAATTCTGTCCCAACTTTTTCTTAATTTTAAACTTATAATTCGAACGCTCGATCTGCATTTGTTTTTTGGTTATGCTGAAATAGCTCTTTAGCTGTCAGAAAATATGCATTTCGATCCAGTTATCATTTCCTGAAAGATGGAGTGGGGCATCAAAGAGAATCGTGTCGCAGTGATAGCGTTATACAAGTGTCATAAGCAAAAAAGCGATATATTCAAACTGCTGAAACCTTTAAATATAACGATGAAGTTCATCTATCGGACGATAAAGCGTTACAACGACATGGGTATAGTCAACGACAGGCCACGGAGCGGCCGACCACGTCAAACAAGGACGCCAGCAGCGATTAAAGCCGTAGCTGAGCGAATTCGGAGAAATCCGGTACGCAAGCAGAAAATCATGGCCAGGGAAATGAAAATTCCACCAAGAACTATGTCCCGTATCATAAAACAAGACCTTAAGCTTGGGGCTTATAGACGGAGTACAGGACAGCGATTGACAGCTGCTCTACGAAAAATTAGAGCAACGAGATCTAAAGTGTTGTGGCAGCGGCACGCAAGCGGTGGATATCGCAATATTCTGTTTACAGATGAAAAAATTTTTACCGTGGAGCAAAAGTTTAACCGCCAAAATGACAAAATATATGCTCACAGCTCACAAGAAGCTTCCGAAAAAGTCCCACGGGTGGAAAGAGGCCATCATCCTGCATACGTCATGGTTTGGTGGGGAGTATCGTACGACGGCGTTACAGAGCTTCATTTTTGTGAACAAGGGGTAAAAATACGTGCTGCAAACTATCAAAAAGACATTTTAGAGAAAGTCGTTAAACCACTCAATGGTACATTATTTGCCGGTAAGCATTGGATATTCCAACAAGACTCAGCCCCTGCACATAAAGCTAAGACAACACAACGATGGTTATAGCGACGCATTTACCCGAGTTTATTGCGGCTGAAGATTGGCCCTCCGGAAGCCCCGATCTCAACCCCTTGGACTATGGTCTATGGAATATTTTAGAGGAGAAAGCCTGCTCTAAACCTCATCGTAATATCGAGTCTCTCAAGTTCGATTTAGTGCGGGCAGCGGCTTCAATCCCCATCGATACTGTCCGTGCAGTCATAGACGAGTGGCCGGACCGTTTGAAGAAGTGTTTTAAACTAAAAGGTGGACATTTTGAATAAAAAATTTATTTTTTAGAATTTGTATTTTATAAGGAATAAAAATATATTTGATTTATTTTTATACTTTCTTTCATTTTTAAAATACATGTAGTTTTATAGCGGACAGAATATATGGCAAGACTACGTACTATAAAATAACTGTGTAGTAAACCTGGATAAAATATGTCATCCACAGTGGAAACTTAAATTATAAAAAAAGCAAATAAAACCACAAAGATTGACGTTAAACATTTTTACTCTTTAAAAGGTAGGTTCAAAATTATAAGAATTTTAATCCAAAATCACAAATGTTATATTGTAGATAGTTCCCACTGAAGAACGCGCCTTCTGTACTTAAGGCTTCCAGTTGCGCAATTCGGGAGCCCACACTAACAAAATAAGCTGTCATGGCTAGAACTTCTGGATCTGAAATGATTGAAAGTCACGAGTAAGGGTAACAGGACACTTAGCCAAGTGGCCAATCGCTAACGGTTAGTAGCGTATCGTAGTTTTCCTTCTCTGTCTCTCTTTCATATTAGTGCGACAAAGACAGTTAGCTGCCTTTCGTTTACGATTGACGATTAAGCGTTAGCGATTGGCAACTTGTTTAAGCACACAGGTCACAAATGTTTGAGAATAAAGGGCTGTAAATTAAATACTAACTTGTACTCAAAGCAAGAGCGGGCGACACAGTGAACGGATTAACTAAATTATTTAAGTACGTAGTTATTTCAGCTCTGTCCAGTCTTAAATCATTTAATCCTGGTATCACCATCGTCACGGTTAATCGTTCTGTAAGGAAAAAAGAACACAAAGAATTTTATTCAGGGCGCTTAGAATAAACATACGAGTAAGGTACAAACTATACAGAAACTTTTAATAGGCAATGCTCAGAGATTGGACAAACTTGCGTCATTGTTCGCAATAATGTGGACATGATTCCAAAGTTGATTAAATGATTAATCAATCGACTAATTTCTTGAAGTTCAAATCCTAGGGTTACTTTTTATTTACACAGGTTTTCACATTTCTTTTTCTTCTTCTTCTTCTTCTCAGCAGTGGACGCAGACACCTGCGTCCACTGCTGAACATATGCCTCTTCAATGGATTTCCACTCGGTTCTGGTTGCGGCGATGCGATCCCAAGTCGGCCCTGCCGTCTTTTAAATATCATCTGACCATCTGGCTCGTGGTTTTCCGTCGCTGCGTTTCCCTAAGAGAAGTCTCTAGAAAAGCACACGATAACTCCAACGGTCATTATCCCTGCGGGAAACATGGCCGGCCCATTCCCATTTTAACTGCGCAACTTTTTTGCTGATATCGATGACCTTAGTGCGTTGGCGAATTTCCGTATTTCGGAAAGTTCGAACTATCGGTGGTGCTCATCCACTTCGTTTTCTCCATATTCTTTTTCAGACCAACTCGCATCGAGGCCTCACACATTTACCGGTATCAAATACATAATTTTCTGAAAAGGATCAATTAATTATTCATTCAAACAAATTTAGAGGCAAATCCATAATTATTATTGCGAACAATGACGCCCATTTGTTTTATCTCCGAGTTTTAAACATGTCGATGAAACGGTCTTTACTCAGCTTTGTGTCTAAATTCTTGTTGGGTACCTAGACGTTGATCTTCTATAAAAACCATTTCGTAGCCAAATTATTGACAGGATTTTCATATTCAACTGAGATGACAGATCTGGATGCTTAGCCAAGTTGCCAATCGCAAACGCTTAGAGCGTATCGTAATTTTCCCTCTCTGTCACTTTTCATATTTGTGCGACAAAGACAGTTAGCTGCCTTTCGTTTACGATTGACGATTAAGCGTTAGCGATTGGCAACTTGTCTAAGCCCCCAGCCGGCCTAGCCAAGATGCCATTCGTCGGGGGAAGAAAAGTTTTTGGTCACATTAAATCCTACAGTTTCGGAAGCTTTTTCTAATGAATATTTAGGGTATACAGATTCACACCATGCAATAATCCCCAGTGCCGCGCGAGAGCTTCTCATCCAGTCGAGGACTTGAAGGTCAATAATTGGAACAGCACGTTCAATAATTTCTACCCTCGAGATTATGCATTCATTCTATTGTTTCAGATGATTTATAATTAAGGAAAAAAAAATCCCCAGTTTTTTCGTAAAGCTTATACAAAAAAAATATAACTTACAAAAGCTTATAATAAAAAATATAACTTACATACAAAATCTTGCGCAATTTTTTGGTATTGTGCCACAACTAATTATTGACAAGAGGTACATTAAAAAAATAAAATGTAGAATGAATGCGCCTGCACGTAACTCAGTTAAAACTGTAAAAAAAATAGTTAGCATTGAGTCACTGACGTAATTTTTTCTTTGGATGAGTATAATAATTGTCGGGTCATTATAGTAAAAAAATCACCATTTGTTTAATTTCTGTTTGATTGTTATGAATATTAAAAATAATTTAATTTTTTCTGACTATATCTACGATTATTCAGTGGTGACTTTTTAAAATATTGTCTTAAATATTCAGTTAGGCCCCTCGGATAATAAATCCCTACTGTAGGATTTATTGTTTCTTTTTATTAAGCAAGTAAATCTTAATATTGATTTTATGAAAAAACCTCCACACATTTATCAGGGATAATTAGATACATATATTCACAAAACGATGTTTTATCATATTCCTGAAATAAATATACTGTAGGATTTAATGTAATTTTCTCGAACAAGTTAAAGTTTAGCTCCCCGACCGATTATAGTAGGTATACGATAAGCGATAAGTAATAGATAAGTATATGGGAATGAAAGATTCGAACAAAAAGTCACGTGACCATTTCCATACATTATTATACACGTCACTTATCGCTAATCGTATACGATTGCCAAATGGCATCTTGGCTAGACCTACAACATAATATCCACGTTGGAAATATTATACTTATTATCACATTGTAAGGATTCGCTTAGCTGATGGCTCGGATTTGACGATGACGCCGCCCTTCCTTCGCACGTACTAGACAAAATAAATCCGACTTCTTTCTTTATACATAATTATAATTATATATATTTAATTTATTTGTTCAAATTATAGTGTTGTTTATATTATAGTGTCATTATTTGGTTTATCTGGTGCAAACGCTGTCTTTTGTTATACCTACAACGCGGCAACGCTGCTAGCATTATGGGCACTTTTGCACCGGGAATGACAAGAGCAGTAAGGGGAAATGAGTAAATTGTATTTTATAACGTACCATAAATCAAAGTTCCGTAACCAAGATGTACTTCTGGTTCTCTTCCCCTCAGGTAGAACTTCAGGTTAGTATTATTAGAAACTTGTCTGATAGTGTCGAAAGCAAATGCAATAACTAGGTTGTCCGTTGCAGTGTTAATGCTGGAATAGAAATGAAGCAATAAAAATATGTGACGTAGATATTCTTTCAAACATCAACTAAGAGACACGTCGATACTCGCCCGGTTATCAGATATCAGCTACTCGTATCACCGCCGGGCGAGTATCGCCACGTCTCTTTTTTACACGGGAGGAGTGCGTATCTTTCGTTCGTGTTAATTAATAGCCCATAGTTCATAGCTTACTAGCTCGTGGCAAGACCAGTGCCTAAATACTGGCAAGTGATTAGCTAATACGCAGTATTACTTATTAGATAATTCTGGTAGTTACCTAGTTTACCTACCTCAAAAGGGAAAGAAGCAAAATTACTACAGAATAAAAAATATTTATTGAATTTCAACTTTGTGTAAAAGTCTTGCTACCTAGAGGTATTTTCAATAGGTAAAATAATATCTAATTTAACGCTAAGTATTGCAGAATTTGTGAAATTGTGAACGTTCTAATAGAAAGCTCTTGGCATATTGGTCTTCGCAATTTTATTGTTATGATGACTTCGGATAGATTACTATAGTATTTTATGAGTTGATGCAATAATAATAAGTCAATTGAAATGATTCTAATTCATCGTAAACTATGTTCTCAACATTGCATTTGAAACCCTAATATTAAAGATAATCTTCTCAACTTGAGTGAAAATGTTTTCTTGATAATTTTCCCATGATAATTTCTAATATTTTTTGGATATTTTCTGTAACTTTTTATAAGTAATCCTAGTTCGTTAGTGTAGTGCACTTGGAATATATGGACTAAGCCACATACGAAAATGCATCTAACTGACACATCATGCACAAATGATCTTCAAAAGGTTACGTGGTCAAACGTCTACGTACTATAAATAAAAAGAAATAAAAAAACAGAAAAAAAAACGTACAAAAATTCTTCGACTCTGGCATTGTCCATTCCTTGGTAGAAAATGATGTTTGTAACAGCCGATATGTTGGCACTAGGGCAATTGATTGTTGCCTGAGCCCTATAGAAAGGGTTAGGCACTTGTCGACCTGATATCTTGCATTTAGAGTGTTCCGCGAAAAACTTACGGATACAGAAAGTATCGTAAACTTGGCATGGTCGCACTATGTTGCCGTGAATGTCTGTAATAAATAAACATAAATGAGGGATGAAAACTTATAAAGACCGTAGCCGGGTGAATATCAGAGCGTTTCAACCGCCTAATTTAGGTGACATCATTCTTGACGAAGTTTCTAAACGTCTCAATGTTATACTTCGTCATTTGTATAAGATACCGTGCCTCCTTCAAATGACAACGTAGCATATTGTAACGAATAGAAACTTCGGCAAAAATGATGTCTCCAAAATTAGGCTGTTGAAACGCTCAGATATTCACCCGGCCATGATTGTATAGAGAATCGGCCGTTTCTCCAATTGTTTACTATATATTTGTTAAAGAGCTGCCATGACGTTTGTTATTTACTGTACGCTTATCTAACTTAATTATTTTTTGAGAAATGTTTTTTTTTTCATTATAATAATTAATCAAATAAATTAATCATTATACAGGGTGTTAATGGGGTCGTGATCCAAACTGTGAAAAACGTGTTAAGATGATCCTTCTGAACAAAGTTTCCCAAGGGACCCATAAGAAAAATCGTACTTTTTTTTTAATTAATTGAGTTCAAGTTCATTAATATGTATACAATTATCCATACTAATCCCTTGAGAATGTGTTTACATCATTATGAAACAATACTGGAAATCATTAACACTTCCGCATCGGTCGGTATGAAAACCGTAAAATTTTTTTCGCGATTTTCATATTTGTTCCATGGGAAACCTTGTTCAGAAAGACCATCTTAACACGTTTTTCAGTTTGGATCACGACCCCGTTAACACCCTGTATAAAATCAAGAATAGGATTAGCAAAACACACTTTTCACAATAGAAAGGAGGTACTGACTGCGAATATATCGAGAAACACCAAGATAAAATTTGTCAAAACTTTTATCTGGAGCATAGCGCTATATGGTTGTGAAGCGTGGACGATGACGCAAAAAGATAAAGAACTTCTGGAAGCCTTTGAAATGTGGTGCTGGCGAAGAGTGGAAAAGATTAGCTGGGTGGAAAAAATTTCAACTGACAACGTATTGAGAAGAATCGGAGAGAAAAGAAGAATTTTAGAAAAAATTGAAAATAGGAGTGGGAAGATGATCGGACATCTTATACTACATGACTCTTTTATAAGCATCATAATTGAAGGAAAGGTTGAAGGCAAGCGAGGAAGGGGAAGACCGAGGATAAGTTACATGGATCAGATAAAAGAAAATACAAGGGTCATGTCGTATAGGGAAATCAAGGACGGAGCCCTAGACAGAACTAGATGGAGTGAGCTACACCGACAAGAGTCTTTCTTACTCTTAAATTTATGATGATGATGATGATGATGATAATAATTAATAATGTAGTATCTACGAGAGCATGATATGACATTTTGTAGACAACGCGCGCAAAATAATGTCATCTCGCGTACTCGCCCATGTACTTTATTTATACTAGTGTGTAAGTATCTGCACGTGTATAGGTACTAGATCACATTCTCTTGCAATCAACTAAGAACGTCACCTGTCTTCTGCTTTTGATATGTCAATGTCGATTAAAGGAACAAACTCAATACCTAAGAAATCTCTTTGCTCGAAGATTGTTTAAATTACTATTAAATTTCGACTTACCAGGATTTCCATCATCAAATCCAAATCGATAATTGCCGTTTCTTCCATTTTGAAGGAAATTAATGTCAATGTTTTTGTTAAGTAAGAAGCTGTCTATTTCGTGACTATTTCCGTAGATATTATTGAGATCGTTGATATATGGAAAGCTGAAAGTATTCCAATTGTTATTTGAGCACAAAATTGGACGAAAAGAATTAACAATTAGAAAGATGACGCAAATATAATTTTTCATAGTGAACCGATCAACGAATGACGTGTGAATGATTACCGATGGCGCTGCCACGGCTATCTTGTACATTCTGTATACCTACATCATTATTGGAAATTACGATCTAACTTTGTTGCAACATATCGAATAAGAAAAATCACGCAGCTAAAGAACGTACAAGTAATTATTTTTTTGTGACTTCTCCGCATCGACTGCGTGCGGGCGAAGTTCTGCTGTACCTAGGCTTATGATGGTACTGCATCTGATCGTTTGTCATCGTTACCTTCACGTTCTAACAAGTATGTAAGTGCTAAAGTGACACGTAGAATGTAAATGGACAAAACGGTACCATCATAACTATCATAAGCCACCTGGATTTATTATTATGGTAGCCTCCACAAGGCGATCTTTATGTGTGAAGCCTCCTAACATCGCAGGGGTGACTTATTTTACCACATTGAATGAAATCGGGACTGCAATGCAATTTGAATCCTAAAGTGAAGCAACTCCCACACGTAGGTAACGGTGAAATTGGATAAAAAGTTAATTGATATTGGTCGACACACCCTCTCTCATGTATTGTATACTTTATTGATTTGATATACCAATAAAAAAACTAGTATGTATTAAAATGCAGTAACACATTGTATAATCATTGAAATATTTTTTTAATTTCCCACCAAAACAGTAAGTAAAATTTCAGTGGTCATACTCTAGCGATTGGCATTTTGGCTGCATGCGTGCTGCTGCGTGCATCCCCCCGCGTTGATGTAATCTTAGCCAATGGCCGGGATTATAACCGAGTTCTTAAGTAAGTTGGACGGAGCTAGCGGTGCGTTTTTTGTTTGGAATCTCTACGACCAGTGGCTTGGGCCATGCGTTGTTATCTTTTCCATAAGGTGTTAAAAATAGTCAAGGATATTTTAGATGTACATATAAGTCATACTGAACAGCTATTAACTATGGGGGCAAAGCCGAAATCACAAAAAAAGCTATTCCATACATCCTATCTCCAAGGAACCTCAAAAAGGGCCGGAGCGGCTGTGGAAGCAGCTGGATGCATAGCCAAGTTGCCAATTGCTAGCGCTCGGTAGCGTATCGTAGTTTTCCCTCACTGTCGTTTTCATATGAGTGCGACAAAGACAGTTAGCTGTCTTTCATTTACGATTGACGACTAAGCGTTAGCGATTGGCAACTTGGCTAAGCACCCTGAACACCTCAAGCGGCGCATGTAGCTAAAGATTCTAGCCACATATTTGTGCCGTTTGGTATTGAAGCACTTGGCCCTTGGGGACCTGGAGCCCATCAGTTATTTAAAGGGCTCAAGAAGCGGCTCGTGGACGCCACCGGTGACCAGAGAGCTGGCTATTACCTCGCTGAATAGCGATTGCATATTCAGTGAGGTAATTCCGCCAGCCTTCTGGGCACCCTACCATCGGCCAATTTTTCATCTCTAAATGTTTGTGGATATGTACTTTTGGTACAGGTAGGTTTATTTTCTTAGGGTTCGTTTATTTTGTTTTATTTTTACTTGTAAGGGAACATACCCATACTACGTGAACTGTTTAGGGGTGGAGGGGGGTCCGTCAAAGTACCACTCTTGGTGACCAGGGGGGAGGGGGGGTCTGGTATCTTGTCACGTGACTAGTATATTTGGAGATTATTTTGTAATAATGTAATTTAAATAGGACTCGCACGCCACCGTTTTTCCCATTACTACAGTTTTTAAAACTAAAGGTTTCTAGAAATAATGACCGAAAATCCCCCACTTTTTTGATATTTGTTCCATTTTTCATGTGGATTCTACATAGGTACTCACATTTACGAATTGATTCGATCACAATAGAAAATCATCCACCATATATTTATCGATGGATAGAAAAAAATCTTCGTCCAATTTTGTTTTCCTACCAGGTTTGAAAGACAGAAGAAATCATACAAAAATAATTATATTAATAAAAGAAAAGTTTGGCGGACAAATTTAAATAAAATGACCCAAATGTTACGTGAACCAACTTCGGCAGGTATTACGGAACGCTTATGTGTGCTATCGACAATATTCATATTAATCGCACGCAAACGTAAAATATACAACTACTTAATGCATTCATTCAGCGATAAATTATTTATATACCTTTTATGGAGGTCAAACTACTTACATCGACTTAATCTCGAGATTTTAGCTGAATACCCTTCAGGTATTTCAAATAATTAGTAATAACGCCAATCGGTATAAAGTAGACCAACCGCTGACTCATGTCGGTATTACACGACGACTGTTGAAGATAATAGACGAGAATGAAAGAGTTGTGTTTATTATTTTTAGTCGCTGGCTGTTGGGCACAGGGACCTCCAGGTCCTGGCTTAGGACCTCCGGGTCCTGGCTTAGGACCTCCGGGTCCTGGCTTAGGGACCTCCGGGTCCTGGCTTAGGACCTATGGGTTCTAGCCCAGGACCTATGGGTTCTAGCCCAGGACCTATGGGTCCTGGCCCTGCACCGACAGTTCCCATGCCACCTGTGGCCGGGGACAATCTACAAACTTCGGGGGGCGAAGGTGGTACTCCAAATCCCCTTGAAATTAAACCGGATCCTACTGGTGAGTAGATTTTGGAAAATAAGGCAAGATCAAATTGGAAACGAAACTTATATAAATACACACTCGGTCAATGAATACGGGTTAGGTGGTTTTTTTCATAGAAAATAATGCAAACATGCAGATTTCAAACATTTTTTTCATAATATTTATAGTGTAGGTAAAATCTATTTTTAAATCAAGTTGTATTGGAATTTCTCTAAATTTATAAATAAATGCAAAAAACTTTTAGACTAAAATATAGACCGTTGAAGAAAACCACCTAAAATGTACAGTAATACGAGTATTTTAATCGTGAGTTAGTATTTTTATATCTACGGAGTCATCTGACGATAAAGTTCCGTGTTTTTCGGATTGGATGGGAACTTCAGGGAAATTTCAATACAATCTGATATTAAAAACGGTTCCACTTGTATTATAAATATTTATTTTAAATCAGCATATTTCCAGTATTTTCTCTGAAAAAAATCCACCTTACCCGTATTCATTGACCGCGTGTGTATATTGTAAGCTTTTCAGCGTCCGATCCAATGTCAGATGAATAATATTGCGGTTTTCTAACAATAAATAGACAAAGAACGCGGTCAATTTTAAACTGAAAAACTGAACCCGTTAATTGGTTTGTAAAATATGTTACGTAAAATCGTGAAAGTTCAAAGTAATTATTTACTAAACTCTCACAGGTACTTCCTTTTTCCTATGATAAATAATTAAATAATTATCACGTGACACTCTTACATAAATCCACCCAGACACATGGTAAGAGTAACTAAGGCTTGTGTTTTGGGTACTAAGCGACTACATTCTGTAGATAGACACGTAGATATTGATGATGATGAATTAATCGGGTATATGCAGGCTAGGCACCTTTGACAAAAAAATCATAAGCACTTATCGGTTATTTAGGCTACGAAGGCTAACAAATCGGATCGGATGATTGACAATATGATTGCAGGTCCTCCCGGTAACGTGAACAGACCATGTCGACGATACGACATTCAATGCGTCCGCGAATTCTTCAAAAGCCATTCCCATTGCAAGAAACCCATTGGAAAAGTCCCTGAACCTTACCACCGGCAGCTTTCTAATCAGTTCTACCCAGCCTTCAACCTAACGGCTACTACAGTGGACGATTATTTTACTGGATTCAATTCGGGAAGGATTCAGGACATGTAGTAAGTAATAAATAGTAGATTGTGTCACAAGGGATCAAAATGGTATATTTCCGGCGTGGGCTTATATTGAATCCTGAATGGAGCGCGGATTCCACAATTGAAACCCAACCGTAGGGAGGGATTCTAAAGTGGAATTTTGAGCGTAATGAAGGATTCAAGCGTTAACGCCCAAGACAAAATAATTTTGATACTGTGTGACACATACTGCTTTCCACACCACCTATGAGAAAAATAAAAGATATATCACATATTTAATATTTATGTAAATAATCGATTCTGAAGGAATTTTTATCAATTATGAACGTACTTTATGTTTTCATATTTCATTGTAATTTTTTAGGCTGACAATAGAAAGTCCTTGAATAGAAAAGTGCTAGTTTGATCCCTCCTAGCAGGGAAGAAAAGACCCATATTCGAATAGGTGGTGTGAAAATCTAGTTGTTTTATTGCGTGTTTGGCACTGGTTCCATCAAAAGCGAGTTATAGGTAAAAAACGAAAGTAAGTCACCTGTTGTATGTAGTACTGATCTATTTTAATAGACAATACATAGTTTAAAATGCAAACACAAACAAAACAAATGCCTATATGGATAGATTACAACCACATACAACAACTTTTCTTAACTTTTTCAGCTATAGCGATTGATAGCTCAGCTTTGAAAATTTAACAAAAGGTGAAGGTGGTTTCGTGTGAAGCAACGACACATAGCAATATTTGTGGCTGTGGACGTAGTTATGCAAGAGGGAACCAACCAACATGATTTTTTAATTCTAATTAACACCTTAAATTAAAACTATTAAAAGGGGCAAGTCAATCTTTAAAATGACAACTTCGTGTAGATTGGATCTTTTTTGCAGAACTACGTAAAGTTATTAGCTCAGCAGTGAACTACAAATGTCGCCGTGTCTCTTTTCTTTATACGGGAAATCATTGGATTGATATGTTATTTAGAATATCAGTTTGGTTAGAATATTGATTGGTTTAGCTTTTTGAGGAATTGACTGAATTTTGATACAAGTTCTATTTTGTTCCATTCTAAAGCGTAGGTACCTAACTTATTTGGCATAGCACTTTGACTGTTTATATTTTAAAAATAGTTATATTTTCCTTATAAGAACACTAGTAGTGTAATATGTTTTGAATGTGCTCCCTTAAACAATAACATTATATAGTCATTCTTTTTCTTACATTATATTTCAAAGATACTAACGTTAATTATGATTTCAGTGTTAACAGAGAGACAGACAAGGTCGTTCTTGTCATAGAATTCGCCAACATAAAGGCGACCACAAAAAACGATTTCTTCAGGTACCACAGGAGGGCCAGAGAACCTATCATCACCTACGGATATCGGATCTTGGAATACCGTAATTAATGTTTTTAAGATACTATAGTACTATGATATATGATAAAACTCCAAGACACGTTTGGACTCCTTTTGAATAAACTGATTTCTCTGACCCATCGAAAAGTCAAAATGAATATTATATGGCAGTAATGCAAATTCAAGTCAACATTTCAAAAGTTCAGTTGAGCCCCTTTGTAAAAATAATTGTTAAACAACCCCCTCTTTGTTAAATCAACTCCTGTTTTGGGGAAAAATACCCCTAAATAAAGCGCAGATTAAATAATATTAGATGTCATACTCGTGCCAGCAGCTGTAGCAAACGCTAGTAAACGTTTTTGTTTAGTTATAATTTCATCATCATATCAGCCGAAAGACAGCCACTGCTGAATTTAGGCCTCTCCCAATGATTGCCACAATGACCGGTCCTGCACCACCAGCATCCAGCTATAATTTATAATAATTTATAATAGCATGCCTTTTGAAAAACACAAATCAAAATAATCGAGTATTTGTTTCACAAAACTTGAGACAATCATGTTGAATAATTTACAGTGAATGTTGACTTAAGACTGTAAATCATTCTGAAACCAGAACGGCATCAATGTAATTAACTACCCATCGTCCTGAGAGATTCGGAATGTCTGAATACTTACCTGTTTTTTCCTACTAAACAAGATATTTTTTCCATAATTTTAGCGTCCCTTCTTTTGACCGTGACCATACCTCAAGTAAACGATCTTCGGCTTGACATGTCGGATTCCTTCGGCTACGCTAACACCCCAGTTAAATTGGAACTAGATCCTAGGTTGGGCCAGAGTTCAGGTGAGACCGCATTTGTTTTATTCTTAGCCTGTATTGGCAAATCGTCGCTATACTTCCTCAAACTCGTATCTTGCATCACTCATTTGATGGGAAAACCTCTGGTATTAAGAGTGAACAAAAGGTGACATTTCCATGACTGTAGATCCTAGGTTGAAGAATTATAGCGACGAAATGCCTTACTCCAGAATCTCCCTTTAGTACCGTTTAGTAGCCAAAGTTTCGTAACAAGCTTCGAAATGGGAATAAAATCCCAATAGGCTTTAAATCGGGACTTAGCCATTTTGTAACCAGGTTTGTACCAAATCTGGCTACGAGATGGGAAAGTTATTCCCATTACATAGCAGCTACTAAATCTGGCTACCAAACAGTACTAAAGGAGAATCTCCACGATTCCCGATTGTGTGCATTCTTCGGCCGGTCATAGAGGTCTGATTCCAAATCATTCCGTCATCGTCTGGGCCTGCGACGCCCAGGTTGGTGTTCTAATCTAATACACGCTTAGTGGTGAGGTTGTCAATAACAGTGACGTTTTACAATTGTCACACTTGTAATCATGGTGAAATAGGGGCTTGGAGTGCCAAGTGACGGATCTGTCACAAGCAATTTGGACTTTGGATTATAATTTAAAGTAATAGGCTACTTGACTCATCAAATTTAGTGCAAAAAATTATTATTTTCTGTAGTATTTATTGAAAAGATAAATATTTTTCGATTACGGTGTATTAAAAGTGTTTGATGGGTACATATTTTTTATTGAAAAATTTGTTTTATTTTTTTTATTTCGTTCTCTGGAAACGGTGTCGGCCATGATATGACGTCATAGGATCTTAAACTAATTTCATGTCAAACCTTATACGAGTGAAATTCGCCATGGATTTGACATAACGTAAGCGACATGTCAAATGTTTGTTTTCGGTTTGAGTGACGTCACACACCACAGATAATCTAAGCATTAACATGGCTAGTATCGTTTTCGCGCGGTAACGAAAGTTTAAATTTTAAGTTATAATTTTGCGGTTTTCTAGGTCGTGAAAAAATATATTTACCTATATTTTTTTTCCGTTAATCTGATATTGATTAATAATATACGACAAACTTTAAAAATGGGTCAAGTAGCCTATTAAATACATTTATATACGTGCAAATTTCAAATTATCCCTATATTCAAATAGGGTCGTGTATCTTATAAGCTGCATTCACGTATCATCAATACCTTCAAATGCATCACATGTGATGCATGCACAATTGCACAGGGAACGTGTTAACCTGCTTCCTAGTATTTTAAGTATCATTTATGATTCCAGATCCTCTGGTGCCTGCGACATTTGCTCGCTTGACTTCTGATCCCCCGACTGTCACTACGGAGAACTTGCTCACACAATCGTCATTCTTCGCGACGACCTATATACAACACGTCATCTGCGATTTTGGGTTAACTATTGCTTTGGCTTGAAGTTTCAATATCATTTAAAATACAAGTGAAAACAACTTTTTATTTGTAATGAGTTTTATTGCTCCTAAATTACTAGTATTACAAAATAGTCTGATTCATGACAACAATTATTTCGAAGAATTACTTACAGTTTTTAACCGACTTCAAAAATAACCTTTCTGATATATTATATAATTCATACATATATACATAGATACCTATGTACAAATGTATGTATGTTGTCTATACAACCACGACCAACGAACAAATATTGTGATTAATAAATACACAAATAATGCCCTCGCCGGGATTCTAACCCGGAACCTCCAGCTTCGTAGGCAGGGTCACTACCAATTAGGCTACGGAGGCTGACAATGCATTTTACTTCTCGTATGTTAAAGCACTCGCCACGCTCAGGATTCTATTTTCGATTATAGAATAATCGAATATATCGAATAATTCGGCTGTCCCAGATCAAAGCCTAGTAAGTGTATTTAGCGAAATTTTACAGGAGAGCAAATAAACATTTTGTTAAAAAAAATAGTAGCAGAGACCTTTATCTCACAAGACTTGGTTTTATATAAAGAAGTATAATTTGCTCTATAAGACAAACTATTGAAACACTATTAAAACTTAATATATGTATCTTTTTAGAACTTTTTTGTGACTTACTAACAACTGATTACAAAAAAATAATAGAAATGTTATGTCAATTACAAAAATGAAACCTAGCAAGTGGTACAAAAATGGTACATTTTACTGCTTGTAAGCAGTAAACTCTTAAATTTCAAATATAAAATCAAGCAAATGCCTACTTCGAAATCCGGATAAGGATTACCATTTTAATAGTACCTAAGGTAAATTTGTAGTATAGTCCATTGGGGTAAATTCAAACTACTTACAGAAACGCTTGGGTAATTTCGGAATAAATCTTGATTATAAAAAGAATAATGGTGTGTTTTAGGGTAATTTGAAATAGGACGACTTTTGAATTACCCCAACGCACCCTAATTAATTGCGATCTAGGGGATTAAAATTATTTTGAAATGACTGAATACCAGTTCTTTCCCGCAGAGCTTAGCTGCAATATACTTGCTAACAATTTACTATACATTGAAACTTCCCAATAACATCATTCTAAGCCGATAAATGTCCACTGTTGGACATAGGCTTCCCCCAGTAGGGTCATTGCCATAACGAGCCATTTTTTTTTCAAAGTTGTCTCCCACTTGTTTTTTGTTCAAAATTGCGAGCTCTTTCGATCCTGATAGGAGAAGAACATTTTGGTATTATCTTCTGCTACGAGTGTATTGCATGTGCATACCATTCGAATATCACGTGTATAAACATTACTACACACGTAACTATCGGCTTACCAGCGAAAATAATAAAACCGCAATAAACATGCAAATCAGCAATGCCAATAAGTTTTTCAAAAACTTTTGTACGAAATATCATTTTATATTCACAAGTGCTTTACGGTGAAGGAAAACATCGTGAGGAAACCTGCATATACCTGCGAAGAAATTCAAGTGTGTATGTGAAATCCCCAACAAGTACTGGGCCAGCGTCGGGACCACGCAAAATAGGTACGTTTAATGTCGAGTTGTGGAGAGAAATAGAAAGAAATATCAAATACAATACAATCGCAACAAATATTGATATTATTTGTTTTGTTTTATCAGTACCTTCGTCATAATTTGAGACAACGGACAATACTGACAAATAATGCACGTAATGATAGTGACGTTATGAATTATCAAAGATCCAATTAGGTTTATTATCAAAAAGTACAATTTTCGGTCGGTTCTTCGTCGGTATAACAACCAAAATGCACTATACCAATCATCAGTAGAATCTAAAATAATTGTAAACAAACCTAAATAATTTCAGAATTCCACAATCGCGCACTTTTAGAACACAATCTTGGTCTCGTCACCAACTTAAAACCTTAAGCCATGAGTTCACATAAATATTTTCAGTTAAAATTATTCATATTTTGGCCACTATGATGACGCTGCTGCCCGTCATCGATCTTCGATAAATAGATCGTCAATATCAATTCGATTCCTCATCCTCAGTCGACTCTTACGACACCCGCGGGGCGGTGACAAAAACCGCAGGCAGGGAGCGCGGGAGCGGCGATCATTAGAACGCAAACTTCACTCATTACTGACTTGCTAGGTTTTATTTATTGTTATATTTGAATTCCTTGTTCGACCCTACAGCTATTTTTAAAATCAATAACCTAGTATGGGATGCAGTTGCTAGGTTTTTGGACTTGAAAATGTTACTTACTAGGATTTTGAATATGTTATTGGCATGTAAGAAATGCCCTTGCTAGGTTTATTGGGTCTCGTAACTTTGGTTCTAATTGAGATAGAAATACAGGTGTTTTTGCATTAGACGCAGCTCAATATTTGGGGCAGATACATTAAAAAAACGTATTTTGACAAAAAATGTCCCTTGCTTGGTTTTGATTTGGGACAGCCGTAATAGAATGCTTGCTCGTGTTTCAATTTCATATTCGCGGGTAAAATACAACTTTGTACCCTTGTATAACAAATGACTATTTTCCATAATTTTAGCATCTCTCTTTTTTTTGCCCGTGACCATACCACAAGTAAATCGGCTTGACGTGTCCTTTCGCTATGCTAACGCTCCGTTAGGATGGAACGACCCTCAATTGAGACAATTTGGGTGGACCCTAATTTAGTGTTTGAAATTTGGCACATGTAAGTTACGATGGATGTGGAACATAAATAATGGTACATTACTATAGAGGCCGCGACGAAAGGGGTTGCCGGCCGAAGACATATATACAGTGTGTAAGTCTAATACGGGCGATCAATTAAACCAGGCATGGGATTCATTGGTGTAATCATGGATTATAAGGTTTTTTTAAAGTTACTCTTAATTATGACCCCACAGAATTTTTTTAAGATTATCGGAGCAGCAATGTAGATACGAACATTTGTTATTGTTGATATGACAGTTATGTCATCTGCTTTTGAAATTAGCTGTCAACGAGTGCTTAACTCGCGTATGTTGCTCTACATTGCGCGCCGAATTATTATGTATGGAAAATTTTGTTGCTCTAATTTTAAGTAAAAGTTATTTGAAAGTACTTATTATGTCGTAAACTAACACCCGTTAAGAGCTTCGCCCGTATGAGACTTACACCCTGTATACGGCCGACCGAAGCGAGGCAGGTAACCCCATATTTCCGGCCGAGGTATGTATACTTAGTGCTTTTTTCAAGCATGCAATGAAATAAACAACAAAAACATCTGTTTTTTTATGCATAGTGGCAGAATGTCATGATACCTGTGCCACAAATTTATATGGAATGGAATTAAAAAAGGGCACTTTGCCGGCCTAAGCCTTCAAGATTTGTAATAAATTCTATTAACGACCTCTTGTCCTAGTCGCACCTGAAACGTCATACTTCGCAGCCTATTATAAGGAACATGACAACAATATTTCATTGCATGTTTGAGAAGATTCACTCTGTTGTGGCATAATTATTTTATGAATAATTCTATATGGCATAAACTATGTAGTCATAATGGGCTTTGTGCAGAAACTGTTGTGCCATACTCAACTTTAGCATATTTCGTTGTGGCAGATTTCGAGTTGTTCGAATATTATGTGAGTATAATTTTGATGCTCCTATTTATGATGAGGCATAATCTGGATACGCATAAAAAGTATCGGCATAATTTGTTTTGGCATAACAGAGAAGGAATAATTAAATAATTACAACCTCTCAATATAACCGAGGTAGTAGTAATATTCTGCACGCTACCTACTTACTGTGTTACTAAGCTGAGTAGGTACGGTCGGCTCTAATAATATGTATACGATTTTGATCCTTATGCCCTTGACATGCGTTCCGAAATGTATACATATTATTAGACGTGACTGTACTTTCTAGGTTGCTATAAAAAAAATAACCTCGAAGACTAAGACGGGAGCAAAGCTCCCTCTCTGTCTTCTAACCTAACCTATCCGAGTCGGATCTGCCCCGGAAGGGGTGTCCATTCATTTTACCGACAAACGTTTAATCGAATTTCATTTCATCGACAACGATTCATCGAAACTTCAGTACTAGGAATTTCGTTAGGCATTTTTGTGTTACACATACTATTCAATTAAAAAACTTTTACTGCACTGAAAAACTATTCAACGAATATCACTTGGTCAGTGATTTGTTTCAAATTATTTTAATTGTCTCAACTACTAAACATTGAAATTTATTTATTCGACATATTAGTACTTTGTTGTGCCAACGTTATTTTTATTGGGTCGGCAACGCGCATGTGACATCCTGAGGTTGCAGGCGCCCATAGGCTACGGTGACTGCTTTCCATCAGGCGGGCCGTATGCTTGTTTGCCACCGACGTGGTATAAAAAAAAAAAAAATTAATAATACATTTTTACATGTCGTACATTTATACATTTTTCGGCTGGGTTGGAAGGGGGCAAAAATCGATGGATGTTGGTGGCATTATGACACGTATTTTTTATTAATATAGCGTGCAGAATACGCTAAAATAAGCATGTTTTGTAGGAAAAACTTTTTCCCAAAATCAACCTCTATGTTCATAAATTGTAGTTTTGAAAATAAATATTTTGAAAAAAAATGGCCGAGTGAGCGAGCGAAGCGAGCGAACAAAACCTTCCGGGGCAGATGCGACTCGGATAGGTTAGGTTAGAAGACTAAGGCGGGAGCTTTGCTCCCGCCTTAGTCTTCCAGGTTATTTTTTTTATTGCAACCCAGAAACGAAATATTACAAATTGAAATAATATTACGCGGAATAAATATTACTAAATTCAAAAATCCCGTAACAAAAAACCTCGATATAAGTTATACACAAAATAACTCAAATACCATTTAAAAGTCCTTGATTTAAATTTATTGGAAACGATTTTTCGACAGAACGACTTGTTGATGAAATGAAAATACTTGAATCGTTGTCTTTGAAACAATATTCGATTAAATGTTTGTCGGCGATTCAAGGGTAAACCCCCGGAAGGTTTTGTTCGCTCGCTTCGCTCGCTCACTGCAGACATTTTCACCCTCAAAACAAATTCTGCCTGACGAAAAAA
>JALPQI010018561.1:0-31380 GCA_025490895.1 Thaumatotibia leucotreta
ATGAAAACATCAAAACTCAATTAATATTTGTTGTTTTTTACATCGAAAACGTGTGGTTATAATCTTTCGGGTTATAAAAGCCCACGGTGTATACCTAATCCAGTACGGGTAATAAGTAATTAAGAATTGCAAAGACATCAATTATCGTTTAATATAAAATAAAAGTTAGTTATAGTTGAGCTCTCGAATTTAATAGAATCATAGAATTCAGATAGTTAAGTACCTATAGGTAGGTTATAGTTTGTGGATATGTATGAAATCAATTAAATTCCCTTATTATTTAATTCCATTACTTATACCGATCGTTGTATGCACTGCGAAAGTTGTAAATGTTGTAATAAATGTTGTACACTATACAAGTAGGCATTAAATATTGATTTCTTCTGGTTTTATATGGTCTACCCTATGGGTTCGTATTTCAAATTGAAAAAATAAAAAGGCATTTAATCCGATTGCAAGAGCGATAGTGTATACGTACGTTTGCCGCCGAGTTTAAGGACCAAAGATATTTCATATCCTTAAAATCGTCCTCTCAAGGGGGCATCCCCTACTAATGGGAAGGAGGAACCAAGCTAAGTATCTAGAAAGGTTAAAGTTTGCACGCTGGTATGATTAACGATATCTTTGCGAACAAAGCCCCGTCGCGAACAAAAGGCACTTGGGACATTAAAAAATGGCATCTGCTTTTGAAATCACGCGATAACGACAGGATCTACGCCCTTACCATGATTTTGCTGTGTTATCGCTAAAGGTGCGGTTAAACTAAAAGAGCATTCGCTGTTCTAGCGCCCGTTCTAAGAAATCAACCAATCACGTTTTGCGGTACACGAAACGTGATTGGTTGATTTCTTAGAACGGGCGCTAGAACAGCGAATGCTCTTTTAGTTTAACCGCACCTTAACACTGCGTAAACTCATTCGCAGTGTAACTATTTCTGACATACGCCACAAGTACTACCACTGCGAGTAGGTTTAAGGAGAGTGAACTATGAATACCAAAATTTGTTTCAATTTGTCTTAAACATGTATTTGCCCGTTTTAACCTTTTGACTGGCAGGACAACTCCTCGCACGTTGCCTCGTGTCATTTGTTTATTGATGAAAATCCATTGTTCCATTTCTAAAATGTTGGATTTATATCTTTTACAAATCTATTCTGTACCCTCAAGGCGTCTGTGGCAAGGTGCGAAACAAATTATTCACAGCTTGGCCTTCAAAATTCAAAACATTTTTGAAATGTTTTATTCCATGGGAATTGATTAAGAGCGGCCGGCATAAAAGTACCTACTTGATTTAAGGTATGATCGTTTGCGTTATCAACTTATCAGTAGTTTGCTAATTTATAACTGCTGTCACAATCTCATGGTAAGCGTACTAAGTTACTAACATCCCTCGCTTACTGTAGACTTGGAGAACGGTGTACCTATAAGTACGTAGAAGGCACTCACTGTATATCCTGTGATAATCTGATAATAGACAAGAGCCTTTTTATGAGGAAACTTTCCTTTACCAACTGCTACGCGGCCTTTCAGATGGTAATAGGCTCTTTTCTTGGAGATTAGAAGATCCTTTGGGCCGGAATAGCTTTTTTATTTATCAGAGATATATCACAATTACATAGCTACATGGTATTGCTCCAACCTGAATGGTTTGTGTCGATACCTGATCCCGCAGTAGTTAAAAGGTAATAAAATGTAACTCATCGTATCTATGTAGGTAAGGTAAATGTCCCCTATTACGGTATGTTAAGGGTCTCGAGACTTTGTGTATTTTTAATTAAAAATCTTAGCAAGATACCACTACAAAAGCTTTTGAATATATTATATTGATTCTTTGACAGTTAGTTTATGTGTACATTTTATAGATTTTGCTTAAACTTTTTTATATATTAATTTAATTGTGAACGTCTTATTTGCTGCCTATTGCGTGATAAAATTCGGCGCTGCTCCTAATTTCGTGAACTTGCGGCCCCTATTTCGTGATAAAGATATTTAGAGCAAATGACTATTGTTTCTTTAACAAAATGTCATTTTTAACGAACTTGATTAAGTTAAGATACTATACGGATATCATTTAAATGAAACAACATGGTTAAATGAGATCCAGCTTAAAGTTTTTATTTCTTAATAATTAAACAAGATAAAATCTACCGATCTGCATACCATAATACTCTTTAGGCGGTTAAAAACAAACTTAAATAAACTTGAACAGTAAACAATAAACAAAAACCTATTTTTGATTGATAACGAAATAAACATTAATTAGGGTAGACCGGGGTAAATCAGATCAGCGGGCGGATCAAGGTCCAAATCTCTAATGCTCGAGTTTACCATACTTTTATTCTAAGAATAGCGCTTACTCTCAGATACTAGTGACAAATTACTATGGAGTTTTGACATTACTATCCCAGAGTAAGCATTATTATTAGAATCAAAATTTGGTAAAACGCACCCTTAGTAAGTATTTTAAAAGATTCTTCAACAATTTGAAGACTTTTTAAAATACTAAGTGTGCTCATTAGCACACTTATGTGACTGTACATAATTAGGCATTAAAACCTGCCTCTTATTATGCGCCAGCCACATAAATAACTATTCTTTTATTAAACGATCGAGGACAAAGAGAGGAAATGTGGCTCATTTTAATTGCGCTCAATTTGACGAAATGTGAATACACTAATATGGGTATTTTTGACCTTGATCCGATTCGCCCGGTGATCCGATTCTCCTCGGCCTACCCTACGAGGAAATGTGGCTCAACTGAATGAGGGTTTTCGATATTTTTTCTGCCACCAGGCGGCGCTTCGTACGCACCTGGTCTCGACAACTGTCAGATTCATACTATTCATAGGCACCTGGGCCTAAAATATTGAAATTCTATTTTATTTGGAAGAGAATTGATTTTGTAATCGATTACGACTATTACACGGTCATCGAACTGAAGACGGAGCTATAAAACAGGCGCGCAAAGTAACTGGTATTAAAAATAATTACTTTTACTTTGTTAATTTCATGAGAATTGACTTGGAACTATTTTATTTATTTATTTTAGGTAACAATATGCCTAAAGTAATGGTTTTCAGAATAAATAAACCTATAAATATGTTGAAAATTAAATGCGCGTATTTATTTTGACAATTCGTTAAACGGTCGGCTCAGTGCTGCCATCTCACCTCCCCATAGCGGCAGAAAAAGTATCAAAAACCCTCATTGCGCTCAATTTGAAGAAATGTTTAAAACATTAATGTAGTGATATAGGTATTTTTGACCTTGATCCGATTCGCCAGGCGATCCGATTCTCCTCGGTCTACCCTACTGTCTCTCTATCGGTAAATTTACGATATTTAAATGTATGTTTGTTACCCACTACTATAGTTTACACTATCACGAAATTAGGGAAAAGTAATAAATGCTGGTGCCTAATTTCGTGATACTGACTTTTTGAAATTCCCGCGATTATTTTTTTAATTTAATATATAAATTACGTAGGTGAGTTATAAACAATCTTAAATGTAACAAACAAACACAACAATAAGTAAAGTAAACCTAATCATAACCAAATTTATGCTGGTAAGTAATATGTGAATTTACCTAAAAACTGTGAACTTGGGTAAGGTTTAAACTCGTTTTATGAGAATTCAAGTGAAAAAAACCTATACCGGAATTAGCTCAAATTAAACTTAAGTAAATACAGTATCTAGTTTTTCATTTACAATACAATTTACTTTAGTTGTTATATTAATAAACAATCAATTAAAATAAGTCAAGAATTTCCTTATTTCGGTAGTATCACGAAATAAGGGACATACCAAAAATTAGGTGCACCTTATTCCGTGAGTCAATCAATTGCAATTTTTAGCAACTTCTATGTTTAAATATTACCTTTTTCCGTGTAAAATCGATAGTTAAAGAACTCAAAGAAACACTCTAGAAATTTCAAATCAAAAGGACTTACCTTTAGCGTTTTATGAGCTTAACAAATGAGAGCGTGAACCTTACGGCTACGCTCGGCGTTTGCACACCAAATAGCTGTTTGCGGCACACTGACTGTTCCGAGTGACGTATCGCAGAAAGTGTAGGTATAATAATTTTGAAATTTCGTTTGTTAAAAAGCTTAAATAACGAAGATTTTTTACCCGTTTATAATTTAAACATAGGATATTCTGATTTCTTATTATTTGCGCGGAAGTAAAAACTACCGTAATAGCGTACTATCACGTAATAGTGGCCGTTTACCTTACCTAAGAACAAGTCGCAAAATAATATCAAACATTTTCTAAAATTAAATAAGAATATTTCCAAGCAAGTTGCAATCGAGAACATTTTTTTTTCGCAAGTGTTGACAATCTATTCATTTGAGTTGTTACATAGGTATCCGTATCAACTGATACACTGCCTCAGACATTGTACAAAACCCAATACCAAGAACCTTCCATGAGAAAATGACAATTTTGAAAACGTCCGCTCATTCCAGTCTTGATATGCGATTTACAGTTACCCAAATAGTGAAGATGAATATCCTGTCGTGTATATCGATGGTAGAATAAGTAGAATTTATGCAAACGAGGAATCCAGTGTTGTATTCACTAACAATAGTATCCATTCCATATATCGGCAGGATGTTATGGATTATAATGGATGATATGGGAGGCTAACGAAATATATGTGATAGTTTCCTTAGAGTAAGCCTTAAGTAGGGTTAAGCTTTAGGTAGGTAAGTAATCTGTCAGTTAGCAACCGTCGAAGCTCAAAGGATAATCCCGCGGGGTAAGACTCGCTCGCGAACTTGCGTCCCACCGCAACCCATTGAATTGCCTGTTTCTCAACTCGAATCTCGAATAAACATGTGGATACAAACTTAACAGGAAACTCAATGTTACGATGACGGTAAATCATTGAGATAAATATTCAATACTCCTCATTCATTTCAGTATTGTATAGATATAAAAGTGAAAATATTGTTATTGAAACCCTTTTAACAATTTAAATATAATATATTTAGAATAAATAAATATACATTTACATGTTCAAAAAGTTGTTTTATTTTTATTACAGACAAGCGAAATTATGATTATTTTCATCACACTTGCTGTATAAGCGCGCCATCGCTTGCGCGCGTAGCGGGAGTAATAGAAAAGTGAAATTCCCTAGGGAGTAATAGAAATGTCATTACGTCATATAAACATATTATGTCTTAAAACTTATTTTTTGGTTGGCAAGTGTGATGAAAAACATTTGTATGCATCACGGTCGGTAAGTGGAATATCTAACTAACTCGAGTCATAAAAGCCTAACACTCTCGTTAGAAATTCCATACTTACCTCCCTTGATGCACAATGTACTATTTCGAATAGTTTAGGTAAGATGTCACCTGTTATACCTCTAACTATTCGTAGTCTAAGTCCCTTCGATACGTATCGTTTGTCCTTTCGGCATCATCGATATGTCTATAAGACCAAAAGGGACGAACGATACTCAGTGGCTTGCTAAATTAGGAGACGTTTATGAATAAGGGGATAATAGAATAAGTAGCTATTTAATCCTCATATGTGCTTCATCTGCAGGCACATAAGTAATTGAGATTAGTCATGAAGCAGCACACGTGCCAAAAAATATATAGGTACTTATCTAGAAAGGTCGCAAACGTGTTCAAAGATTAATAGTTATACCAGCCATTATCAGTAATGTCAAGCTAGGAGTAGGTATGTGTATGTCACATCGTTTACGTATTTATATGCTCGTATCGCACGTTTCTAGGAGTGCGGTATCCAGATTTAGATAAATACTTGGAGTAAACTAACTTTTGCATTTGTATCTCAGATTCTGAAGTATACAGGGTAGCCAAAAAATATGTGTATTTCCGATATCAGTAACGTTTTGGGAAGCTGAATGAGCCCCTTAGGAGATTTTTTAATAAGGCAAATTTCAGAAGTACCTAGTAGTTACAGTAACTTAGTAAGTACGTATTAAAAAAAATCGACCCTTCTGTAAAGGCAAACTGGCAAAGGGAAGGCACTTCTTTTTTGTCTATTATACTACTACTATAGGTTTAATTGGTAAACGTTATCATTACAGTACGTTAAGTTGGTATAAGTTATGAACATAAATATAAATAGTTAATAGATAAAAGTTAACACCTGACCTTTTAACTTTAACCTAATCACGCATAGGTATATTTTTCCCATGCCTTCTAATTCTTAATTTTGTCGGTACTAACCCTTAGTCTCAGCAAGTGGAATCGCATGTTTAACGAGCTTTTACAGTAAGAATTGTTTTTTTACAATTTATGTATATAAATTAAATCTAAGTAAACTATCTAAAATTGACCTTGTGGCATGGTTCCAAGGATGCTGGCGGCTTTTAATCGCTGTATCGCAATGCTAATACGCTATGATAGGAAGCCGCAAGCTCACATCGGACGTTTCGCGATTTTGGCAAGCAATTTGCGCCCACTTGTGACCCAAGAACCTAACGATTTTATACCGTTAACAAGTACATTTTATTGTTACGAATGTAAAGGTTACAGTTACACCAGGGGCTCGTTTCTCGAAAGCTTGTAACTTGTAATGCAGGTGGAAGTCTCTTTTTAACACCATAAGTTAGATAAGGACTTCCGATTGTATTACAAGTTACAAGCTTGCGAGAAATAGGCCCCAGCGGGTAGTCCCAGTATTCGGACCGGGAATACAGGCCAGAGTCCTTCTGGGCCGACACAAGTGCATAATGTCTTGCGTGGGCAGACTGGCCAAAGTCTCTTGTCCAGTAATCGTACTAAACAAAACACGAGCAATGCTCTTATCTGTTCTATCAGGTTGTAGTCTGACACGTATGTAAGTACTAGGAACAACTAGTCGTTGCCAAATATCTTGAGATTGTGCCGATTAGGAGTTGAGATTTATCTCACAGTTCCGTAGGGGGCGTTAAGTGATTAGACTAGCTTAAGTACTTTTTGATAAACCTGTAATATATACCTATAATAGGTATATAAACCTATAATATCTGAAGGCTTACCGTAAACAGCGAGAATTTAACAACTGTCTCTTTCACTATGACGTCTTACATAATTGCAGCGTTAGTATGCTATATGTATGTATTTAAACAATTTTCGATTATGAATTCGCGGCAAGGCCTTTCCGAATGATAAAAATTGTGAATTTCGCGGAAGTTCGCAGTAGGTCTGGCCCACTGCGGCCCTACCCCGAACTACGAAATCCGCAAATTTTTCTCTGTCACTCTATGACTCCTTCGTTGGAGTGACTGAGATAAATCTCCGAAATTTACGAACTTCAGTGTTCGCAGTAGCAGGCCTGGTTTCTATTGTAGGTATTTCGTTCTATTTTTTTTATATCTTGACTAAAATAACGTTTTTTATACCACTACGAAACATGCATACGGCCTGCCTACCGTTGCCTAAGGATGCTCGCAACTCCAGTGGATTCATATGGGCGTTGCTAGCTCTAATCTAAACGTATACTTAAAAACATATTATAAAATATAAGTACGAGAACAGTAGTTAAGCCCGTACCCGTGCATATCTAAAGGTGCGTTCAAACCAAAAGAGCATTTGCTGTTCTATCGCCCGTTCTACGAAATCAACCAATCACGTTTTGTGTAACGATCGAATTTCGTATAGTGGGGGGTTAGAATAGCGAATGCTCTTTTGGTTTGAACGCACCTTTAAAAACAGTTTTCCAGACCAACTTAATCTCTCACGCTTTGTATCTATTTTTATGTAAGACAGCCAGTTCACGTGCACGCATATCGAAATCACGGCCACTTATGTAATTGTGTTGTATTGCGGTGCAACGTGTTTGTCTAGGAGCCCTGCGCTCGCGCCGGCCGCGGTTGTTGTGATCGCAGGTCACGCGCATGTTTCGAGCACTGACAAAACTGCTTTTCAGGATGGTTAGTGAGTAACCCGACAAACTTGAAAGGTGTATTCCTGACCACACTTTGAGACTATAATGTCATATGAACTTTTCTGGATTCGGCTTAGTTTAAGAGATAATGACATGGTTTTCAAAAAACAATTTTCATCATGTCACTGATAAATGCCTGCACGATTAAAATTCTTACACTAATAGTTTCCATCTTGACATACTCACTGACGAAAGTTAGAGAAAATGACAAAACTGTATCAGAAAAATATCCAACAAAAAAAAATTTTATAAAATCATTGAAAAAAAAATCTTTCCCTAAAATTTATTACTGGTCATGTATAAAGAAATACAAAAAATCACAAAAAATAATTTAAAAAAAAAAAATTATCCGAAAATGACATATGTCTCATAATATTTTTTTCTTTTTTTGACATCAAAAATGCATTGGTAAAAAGTCTGTCGTTATACTCATTCCCACCGCGCGTTTCGCTAATCGATGGTAATGGCTCTTTGAAACATCTTCATATTCGATTAAACTTGAAAAAAACTGACCGATTCAAATTGACGTAACTGAAGACCGAAGAGCTGGCGACTTCCTCGCACAACGCATCAGCATTGCCGTACATCTAGGAAATGCCGCCATTATCCTCGGTAGGTACAATGCCACAACGGCCAATGTTAGATACAGATGTAGTGAGAAATGACTTGCCTTCGGAAACGTTCGTCAACGTCATGCTGTTTCAGTCTATCTCACTGAAACTGACAGTAATAGCTGTCATGCTACTTCAGTCAGACTCGGAGACTACGAACGTTTCCGAAGGCAAGTAATTTCTCACTACACCTGTATAGGTAGAGTAGGTTAGTTAGATTTAATGTACCTATGTATTTATATAAATTGTACGTATTTTGTTTTAGTACCTACGAGCTGGCGTCAAATCATGAAATGATTTTATTGTTGAAATGGGAATACTCAAAAGCCTAAGACCAAGAGACTATGTAGAAAAACTTAAAATTATAACTAACATTTTGAAGAAGTTTTCTTTCGGATTTGCCTCGGGTGTTAGTGTTAAGATAATATATACGTAATAAAATAATAATTTGATTGTGACGTGACGAAGCATAGTGGCAGATCTATTTTTGTATGAACTTTTAAAATAAAACTATTTCAAATAAAAACAGTCACGGTATCAGCCCTTTCGCAGAAATCAAATATTCGAATGACTTTCTTTCGCTCTACGATCGAATTATTGAAATTGTTCAAATATTCACGGTATTCCCTCAGTCAACACTGGTTCTTTTCACATCTGCGCTTCATAAGCAATAGCAACATGGCCAGGATATCGGCAGGGCCGAACTCGCTGCATTAGCGTAACCAGGTCGCCGGCCAATACCGAGACGCTCAGCTAGTGATGTGCTGTCCCCGTAACTTTCCCATCATAGTATGGGGAATATTCCCAAATTAATAACTTACCCCGTAGTAACATTGGAAATTTGACGGGAACGGTACCTATATCTTTACGCTTAAATTAGGATACTGATGCTGATGGGAAGACAAATCCGATCCGACAAATCATTGCGCGATACTTTTCACAATGTATATGTCATTTTTGAGATCATTGCAAAGTTGGTGTGTATAGTTCATAAATCACATACAAACAGTGGGAATCGACGCTTACGACCTTGTAAGTACCTAGATGAATAAAAATGGTCCTCTATATCTGCACTTTATAGACTATGGATTTTGTACCGGAGGATATAGTTCTCTAGCTTGAAAAAATATGACTACCTAAGCAAAATTTAAAAATATCTAAAGTTTGTTTGTCCTAAAATAAATATTTTGCCGTATGTATAAAGGTCGGTGAAGGAAGCTGTTTGATTGAAGACCAAGGTTAACATCGCAGAAATGAAGAACAGTTCATTCAACTGACAACGTTGAGAACACGAGAATTGACTGGCTGGGCTGATGGACGAACTATTGAATATATAGGACAGAAAAAAAAACTCAATAAGTCCAGGACCATATTTCCGTCTAGACTTCACACCGTACAAGCTTATGTCACTCCTTTTAGTTAGCGGATTATTTGTTTTTTCCGATTCCAGTGACACTGGCCGTAAATTCGAGATAAGGTAAGGTGGGGTAAGATTGAACGGTTTTTTTAATAGGGTAAGACAAAAAGTCGTCCTTCTGGCACAGCGTATACAGGCGGCATTACTTCGAAATTCTAGCACCAAACTAAAACAACTAGATACTAACTGCCAAGACTAAACCTCAATGTGTATCATAGCAACGAGTACGAGTATAATAGCAGTAAACCTTCAACACAATAATAACAATAATCCTTCGCACAATTCACATACCTAGTCCAGGGTTCCACGGTGACATTCTGACTGATGAATATTTTATTACCCGTTATAGTATTTGCTCACTGCCCACGAGCGACGCTGATGCGCTGACACAACCATAATATCACACCTAATGTCACATAATTCAGTTTCGTCAGATGGCAGATAGAATAATAGTTCAGAATCTTTACGAGTCATCAACTTGGAGGATAGTATTATTGTTTGCGAGACCCCGAGTTCTACTGCACGGGTTAACCACAAAAATAGGTAAATAGGTCTGAATTAAAAAGTGCTTGCTAATAAGTAACCCATTTCATTGCTCTTTAGGGTATAAACTTTACAGTTCGAGATCTAAGTGGACTAAGGGCCTGTTGTACCAACAACACTTGACGGAATCATTATTATGAAACTCCTCAACAATAAAATATCACCGACGGATGGTTGCAACCCTCATTAAGTTTTTCTTTATTTGTTTGATGAAAGTGTAAGTACATATTAATGAACAAACTATAGGTAAGTCAAGGACATAATAAATATGTCGATACGGTACACAATTTCACCTTATGTCATCGAAATAAGGATGGAATTTAATAATAGATATAATATATTTCATTCGGGGACTGTGAAACAGGCTGTTAGAGTACTTAGATCGATAAAGCGAGGAAATGCCTCTAGCATCCTCGGTACATTGCCACAAGGATCAATTTTAGATGTGGTAGGTTATAGGTAGGTGTGTTTAGTTGATGAGTTCGTTTTAATTTGTCTAAATTGTTCAGTTTTGTAAATAGAGGTTTTATTTATTTACATTCATAATGTTTTACAATATGCGCGCGTGCGTGTTAATTGTGCGAAAATAAAAATAATAAAATATTTATCTTATGCCAAAGAAAAAGGTCAAAGGGGCGTTTCGGTTCACAAGATAAATGTGAACGGGAGTTAATAATAATTTTAAGTCAAAACGTACCCGTGTTACCTATAAATGTTTATATTTCAACCAGTTGTTCTCCATCACACCATATTATGCGTTCTCAGTATTGACTGTGGCGCTTTTGATGTTACAATGTTGGGAAAGTAAAAGGTTCTCGCGGCCGTAACTAGAGCTATAAATACTAAGTAGTCTGTCTTTACCAGGCATCGTAAAATAATAATGAATACCGACGTTATTGGAATTCACAGCAATCGTCTGCTGCACCCACTCACTACTTTCTCGCGGGATAGATAAATACCTAATTATTGTATTTTCTAAGATAAATGAGTAAACGAAAGTTGCGCTAAGCAAATATTTGCATGGAATAAGGCAAGAACGGACAAAAATAAACCCTCAGCCAGAGCCAGAGCCACCAAAATCGACATATAGGTAGTTGCTAACGCAATCCGGAAAGGTCAAGCCACAGGGCACCCCTAGCTATTTTTATCATAGTTGCATCTAATGAGGCGTTGTTAATTGGATGTTAATAACAGAACACAACAGTAGTTGATATCTGGCCTTGTCACGCTCCAGATTGTACTCATCAATCATATGCATTTTGTTTTTAGCTCTGTAAATAGATTGTTGTCGCTCTAAATCAGAACAGCAAAATTAGGGCAATAGTTTGATAAGAGATGTTGCGAAAGCTCAATCCGGCGTTTTAAATTTGATGGAGCTTGGGGACATTGAGGATCTAGGCCTAAGTTCATGAAATATCTTTGCACAATATTTTTATGACGGAATGTAATTATGTCTCAATTAATCTTCAATACTAAACCTAAACTGTCAAAAACATAGCATATTCTTATTTTTATGCAATGTAATTAATGGATTATTATAAAATTATGTAATGAATATAATAGATAAACAGTATAAACACTTGTTTATTTATAAATAATAGATACTTGGGAAATGTACAAATCTGGGAGAGGCAAAATACCTACAATTATGTAAATGTCTAATCGGACAATAAACAGGGATATGCATTAAATAGATTAATCCAATTACTAATTTATCTAAAGTTAAATTGTAACAATAACAAGTCAATTACGCTCATTAGTGTTATAAGTGAAACAATAGGCTTCCTAATGACCTAATACCTACTACCAAACGCAAATCATGTGAGGGTCTCAATTCATGGTCATCTAAAACAGACAGAACGTTATTGTTATACATCAAATGCTTAGCCCAGGCGCGGATCCAGGGGGGGAGGGCAATGCGGGCACTTAAACCCCCCCCCCCCCTTGAAACTGGACTTAGGTATGCTTAGGTGCTGTTTTAAGTATAAAATACCATCATATCATCACAGGGTACTAGGGTCGGCCATTCTGAGCAACTTTTACTATAGAAACAATCACGAAATCGCGAAAAAATCTCTTAATTACGAGTTGATTGATACTTAATTATCAATTAAGTCATAATTATGTAATTAAGTTTACTTATTAGGGTGACATCTGGGTCGTCTAGCAAGATTGAACTTATATTAGCGTAGTGAAATTATAGTTAGCCTACCTACTTCAGTAGTACCTATTAAGTATATAACTTTAAGTTATAAATGTCATAATTAGAGGTAAGTAGAGTCTCTTAAAAATATTTCCTTCCGAACCTACCCTAATAATAATTGTAGAGTTATAGCAATACAATTTTTTTATAAATTTCAACAATTTTTGCCTCAAACCTTGTTAATATCAGGTAAAAACCCTCGTATATAAAGATATCAAATAGTTAAATTGTAAGATAAGCAATTACTTAGCATGCCTAAAATGTGTGTCTAATGTTACCCCCAAGACTCCATGTGCCAATCAGAAAGGAATCTATTAATAGACAAGAAGCTGCATAATAATAGGCAATCCCTAACACGTCTGCAGGCGCCAACGGCACTTGACAGCTTTCAAGCTTATCGCTGCCAATTAATTGTGCAACAGACAGCAGATAGCAACTTGCTCGTGTAAACAGATTATTTTCCAATTTTGTGCCATGTCGTAGGTCGCGGGGGTCTGGAGAAGTTCCCGGCTGTAACACAATAATAATTAACCCTCCATTTTTTCATTCGCTCTTAACAATCTTTGTTCAACTATTTATACTTTCAGGTACTCCTACATATAGTGTGTTTTTGTAATTTAACTACAGGATCAATAATTTTTGCACTGCTTGTAAAGTACGGCTGTGTAAGTGATGCCACTTGCACAGCCGTAGGTACTTGACAAGGTAGTTTATTAAAAAAAAGTACCCTGGACGTTTTATTAACATTAGTGGGTCACCCACCATGGGAAGGCAACGAAATTACGAAACTGTCAACAAACCTGCAAAAAGTTTTGCAAATTGTAAACTTTACTTTTAAGGGTGACCCAGGAGAATGTAACCATGGCAACACTTGACATAAAAAAACGTGATTGACCCAAAAAATAGAGAATGACACTCTTGGTAATGCCATTTTTGTTTTTTCTTTCTCTGTTCGCGCCCGATCCTGGTTTATTTATAGGTACCTACTTACTAAAATAAGTTACCGTTTAAAAAGATAAAGTTTTGTTTCTTTTTTTGCCGTCAGACTTCCCACACTGTTTTTACGTACAATGTATTATTTATAGGTATTAGTTACCTACCTAAAGATTAATCAACATTTGGATAGGTACAAGTATAGTACAAGAGTGAAAGCCTGGCACAGCGCGGACGACACACTTGTACGGTAATCAATTCTCATTAGCATCCAGTCCTGTCAATAATATTGTCACCTTGTTTGTAAATAGTGTCTATATTGAGCCCTGCGGATAATTGCAAAGAATCTGGTATTTATAGCTGGATCGGAGTCAGTGATCGCAGTGGACAGGTCGACGCGTCGTCGGCGAGTACGTGCAGTCACTGACCAGGCTTAGCGGGATATTCCATCCCTCGTCATAATTACACTAGACGATGAAAAACAATTCATTACAAGCTCCATGTATCAGTAAATACTTTACAAGTTAAATTTAGGGGCGTATTATATTGGGATTTTGTAAAACAACAAGCGAAAACCACACTCATGCCCGAATTTATCACCACGAATTGTCCTACCCTACTTTATTGTACCTATATGTAAATAGACACGTAAATTTTCGGAATAACTCCATACACCAAAGACCAAACCTGGTGAGTGTTGGCCCTAAACTATATTTAAATTAAGATGTCCATCATCATCATCATCATATCAACCGAAAAACGTCCACTGCTGAACATAGGCCTCCCCCAAAGATTGCCACAAAGATGTCCTATAGGACTAAAGAAAAAATATCAAGTTCACCAACATCCGAGATGGGGTTCGAACCTATGTTCTAGAGATAGATGACTAGAACACTTTTTTTTAAATGGTTAAAACCATTCTGCATAAAATCAGAACTATGTAGCGGGCTAGCGGGTAACATAAATACAGTTACTAAAGTATAGTTCGTGAAATATAAATTGGTAACTTTCTACCTACATCATAGTCAAAATAAACATTCGATTTATATTTCTCGAACTATATAATTTAACGTTAATAGAAATAACAGAATTATGTAATTAAAGATGTAGATGTAGGTACTCCGAGCAACAACTATCATCACACTATAATTTTTATTTGTCATGATTGTATGTTTTACTATTATTTATCAGAACACAATTATAGAAACTTATCTATGGTATATTTACCTAAATATACCCATTACAATGGTTTTTAAGATATTAAGTATTATCACAGAGTTCGGCATGTTTTATAGTAGGTAAACTAGCAACTATACACAAGGGGTATTATTTAAATGAATTAATTAAAATCCACCACAGTATAGCGGTTTTTGCAGGCGCAACGATGATAATTATTCTAAATTTTATATAAATTTAATTAACAACAAAATTACAACAATTTTTTCTTACATAGGTACCTAGTAGGAACCTAGGTACCTACATATACTTACAATGATCTTGTCGATGTTCTAATTTTCCTATTAGACTAATATAAATTTAGTCTACTACACGTTGTAGTACCCTAAGTATATATTATTTTATCAAAAACCTGAATATTATCTATGAATTAAATTCAAATAAAAAATATTTTATTTGAAAATAAAATATTATATTTCACAACTTCATTCTTTGCGATTTAAGGTTTACATATTGTAGTAGCGCCCCACGCATCAGCCTTGCACGGTGTTTAAAGGTTTTTTTTTTTTTTTTTTTATGTTAGCAACACTAAAAACATTCCCACTATCTTTCACCCCCTCTATCGGGGTTCCATAGTCGGCTCACTGACTGCCTCGTTCGAATCATTCAACGTTTCCGTGCTCAAGCCTTCGCACGTCAAGCAACACGCCGAATTTTCTTCAACGCCGAGTTATCTTCAACGCCGAGTTATCTTCAACGCCGAGTTTTTACAACGCAGAGTTTCTGCAACGCTGATACGTTACTGCTAACAGGGCAGATACTGTCATGCTTAAAGTCTCCAACGTCGAGTTTTCTGCAACGCAGAATATTTACAATGCTGATACGTTACTGCTAACAGGGCAGATACTGTCATGCTCAAAGTCTTCAACGTCGAGTTTTCTGCAACGCAGAATATTTACAATGCTGATACGTTACTGCTAACAGGGCAGATACTGTCATGCTTAAAGTCTTCAACGTCGAGTTTTCTGCAACGAAGAATATTTACAATGCTGATACGTTACTGCTAACAGGGCAGATACTGTCATGCTTAAAGCCTCCAACGTCGAGTTTTCTGCAACGCAGAATATTTACAATGCTGATACGTTACTGCTAACAGGGCAGATACTGTCATGCTTAAAGTCTTCAACGTCGAGTTTTCTGCAACGCAGAATATTTACAATGCTGATACGTTACTGCTAACAGGGCAGATACTGTCATGCTTAAAGTCTTCAACGTCGAGTTTTCTGCAACGCAGAATGTTTACAACGCTGATACGTTACTGCTAACAGGGCAGATACTGTCATGCTTAAAGTCTTCAACGTCGAGTTTTCTGCAACGTCGAGTTTTCTTCAACGTCGAGTTTCTGCAACGCCGAATTTCTGCAACGCAGAATATTTACAACGCTGATACGTTACTGCTAACAGGGCAGATACTGTCACGCATAAAGGGTAACAAGTAGCCCAAAGGTACTGTTACGCCAAGCTAGCTAACAATAGCTAACGCCCAATATATGCAACGCCACCGAGTTTTCTTCAACGTCGAGTTTCTAACAACGTCGACGCCAAGCTAGCTAACAATAGCTGATGCTGAATTTCTACAACGCAAGGCCGAGTTTCTGCAACGCAGAGTTTTCTGCAACGCTGATACGTTACTGCCAAACCGGGCAGATACTGTCATGCTACTCATGTTTTAAGACTAAACCAGTAACCATACAAAGGTACTGTTACACCAAGCTAGCTAACAATAGCTGACGCTGAATTTCTACAACGCAGTTTTCTACAACGCAAGGCCCAGTTTCGGCAACGCAGAGTTTCTGCAACACTGATGCGTTACTGCCAAATCGGGCAGATACTGTCCGAATATGTAGCTACCGCTGAATATCAGCAAGGTCCAGTTTCTACAACGCTGATGAAATGAAATGAAAAATGTCTATTTGATGCTAAAAATAGAAACAAAAGGAAAACTTAATCGTATGCGTAGTGCCAAATGGGGCTGTTACTGTCACGTTTAAAGGGTAACCATACAAAGGTACTGTTACGCCAAACTAGCTAACAATTTAGCTATGTACGCCTGTATCTCCAATTTTGGGATCATCACACGAGCACCATCAGCACAGCCCAGCCCAGATTCTGTACGCACGACATCTTTTCAACCTGACACGTCAACCGGTCATCGGCACCAGAATGTACCCACTGAATGCACACTGTTCTCGCTCGAGGAAATAAAATTGGACGAGGAAATCGTCAATTGACTGAACAAACTAGCTGAAGAAGGTCATATATGGCCAATTGCCACCTTCTAGTCATACCCCTTCTAAAACCTATAAGCGACGCATGTCGTGTTCTATGCGATTCTCATTTTACACAGACAAAAACGAGAAGGAATTTTGGCATTTTTTCATTGCAATAAATGCAAATTTAGAGGATAAGTTACTGTAAATAATGCAGAGCGAGACTAATAAGCTAAAGCGTAGACCGTTAATACATTTAAAAGAAAGATACACATTAACTGTATAATTTATTTAATAAAGAAAATTTCATCATGAAGAATAGACACCGCCGTCAGAGAGGTCATGTAAACTACAACACTCTGCATCGGAACACGACACGACATATCCCTCGACGAATGCCGGGCGCCATCGTGCCGCAGCGCTGCCCGCGCCGGCGCCGTCGCCCGCCGCCAGCTAGTGCGCCTGCTACCGCAGGGGCCGCGAGCGCGTGCGCACGCCTCGCATATACGAGCAGAAACAATAACACACGAGGTACAATACACTGGACGTCTGCTGCACTCCTCTCGCTCCTGGTCAGAAATCAGGGTCCTGGTCAACTAGTGATCCCGTTATTTTATCATGGAGGGTCAAGAGATATCTATTTTATCATTATCACCTCCTATTTCTACCTAATAATCTAAATATGAACAAGAAAAACTTGATTACAAAATGTCTATTAATAAACTGTTAACAATTTCATTGCGGACGAGTGCTACGCGCTACGCTCATAGCCGATCCCGTGTTTTTTTTCCGCTTTTTAGCAAAAATTGACCTCCCACAGAGAACTCCCCTCGAGAGTTCCCCGCGCTCAAAGTGTTAAATCAACGCCATCACACCAACAAATTCCTTGCTGGATCTTCTGTTACACTTATTTAATACTTACTAAAATATGCTAACAGATGACGTGACATTGTACCCTTACTGTTAATAATATTGATATATTAAATTTAAAATGTATGAATACATTTGTAAAAACCACCACATTTTCAAATGGAAGATTACCACACAGCTTCAAAATTAATAAAAAATAATTGTTACATGTGTCTCCAATAGACTTATAAGATGCGTATTATTTAATACCCATTTACGAACCACACGGAAAATATTATCTCCAATTTATGTTGGATATTTTATATGAATTTAATTGTTTAGCGATGGTTTAATCATGATCACCGTACATATTTACAAGGATTCTAAAACTAGTTTATGAATACCTTGGATGCAAAGAGTTATTTATATCTTGTTATTTATATTCAATTCGAAACATATTATATGCAATTAAGACTACCGTCCCGTCGTCAGAAGTTAATAAAGTATAAATTACGGAATATCGCAAAATTAATTAGTCATCGTACCTCTACAAATGTGGTGGACATAACTAAAATTTAACCCCTTCAGGTTAAAATCAGATTCAAGCGTTAATTATTATTTTCTAATGCTTCCACTACTTGCTGGGGAGCTTTCAACGTTGGTAAAGAAGCACACTGTTATTGGAAAAATACGGAACTAAGATGTCACATTAATAATTTGAAATTAAAAGTAGCTTTTTTGGCTTAAAAATGTTTTTGCCCACAATATAGGGTAAAAGCACCAGTAGTCAGCCTTATAACGCCTTTTTAAAATGTGAACGGTCGGTATTTATTCAGGATAAGTCGGATAAATGAACGGATCACATCGTTACATCAACTGTTAATTACAGTTTTAAAACGAAATAAGAAAAAACATAACATGAATCCTTACAGTATCGATAATTTAGTTTAAACAAAAAATGGCACTTTTTCCCAGTACTCAGCCGCCAAAATCCAGTAATCAGCCTTTTCGTGCCCAGTACTCAGCCTTCGTATATTACTATCAAAATCAGCATTATCTATATGACAATCAAAGATATTATATATAATTCTTATTCCTTATACTTAACTCTTTTAAATCGAAGACTTACGGCATGAAACACGTTGGTCGTACGTACCAAAAAATATTTTTCAAGCTCACAGTATGTATATTATCTCCTTATTTCTATTAGTATTAATTATAATAAATATAAAAATATTCTAAACTTAAATATAAAAATATCAGCCAAACCTACATAGATCTAATGTTCATTTGTATAGCCGGTCGTATGTAACAGGTCCATTATTTTTCGATAATTTAGTGTTTTTTTTTTTATATTACTAGTCCTCAAAGCTGGTTTAATGAGAGTAAAGTATTTTTTTGGACACAGTATCTATGTTTGTACTTATGGAGGCTGCTGGCATCGAAATAAACGCAATGTATTTTGTTTAATGAATAAAATGACTGTGACTATGACTATGACATTCTCATTGCTGGGGATTTAAACAGGTTCATTACATTAGAAAGAATCGTAACCTTTGAGCTCTTATCACACATTTTTTTATCTGTTTTTGATCGGATTTTATCCGTTAAAATTGCATCATTTTCTGTCAAACCTAATGAATCAATTGAAAAATCTATTTTCCATTTTCTTGTGCCCTTTTTATTGATTTTACTGGCGTCATTCTGGGTTTGTTTTGTGTTTAGTTTTTTGTTTGGTTACAGTTTCTTTGTAGCGTCGTTGGGTTGAAAGATATTTCTGTTTTTTTTCTTAAGACAACAGTTTTTTTTTCTTCTTTTCATCTTCTTTTTGAATCCTTGAATTGAATAGGTGCTACATCATCTAGTCTTTAGATGATGTAGCACCTATTCAATTCATGTCTCTAGGGGCGCTAGATGTTTTTATCTTAAGTATTCCCCTTTCTTGTACCTACACGTACCTATACGTAGTTACATAAAATACATACCTATATGTACTAGGTAGAAAGATAATATTATTATAAGTAAATAATTATCGATATATTCCTAATATTATATCGGTGGCTGAGTACTAGATTCGCGAAATCCAGTGGTCAGCCGTGATAAAAAATAAAATCAAATGGGGCCGACTACTGGGTTTTATATCAAATTGAATAGGGCATGCCTAACTAAATTTGAAAATTTAAATTTAACGGTCGTAACAGTATATAACAATATCAAATAAAATATTAAACGAAGAACCCAAAGGTCAGCCCCCGGTGGCTGAGCACTAGATACTTTGTTGAAAACTAGGTATCCAGTAGACAGCCCCCTCAATTTATTAGTTAGATCATGATATTTCCACACAAATACGGAGTAATCGAATAGATAAACTAATAAATAAACGAAACATTTACAGAAATCAATAACTTTTAACATCAATATATAGTTTTCTTCCCTTTTAAGTGAACACCACGTGCAGTTAAAAATATGGCGGACATGACACTATCGCTCTCGTAGACGAACACCACTTGTAAGAACGAATTTATTGCTTCCCCCGATCCCTCACTGCACTTTGCAGCGCTACGTATCAACAAATTGGGAATCAGAGCTTTTATTTGAGTACCCGCGATTTGTTTATTCGAATAACCGTCCAATTCCCGACCAAAAAACGACAGAAAAGGCCGACTACTGGTTCCTGGCTGGCCACTGGGGCCGTTACCCTATACAATTGTGAAATTATGTTTTTTGCTTCATACATAAACACTAAGAAAAATATACACGCTGATCAATTATCTCGTAGATAATTTAGCGACTGGATGGGAGTTAGGAAATTATGCCTATAAACAAATAAAACAAATACTTGTTGAACCGGAAGTAGATTTATTTGCAAGCCGATTAAAAACAATATTGCCTCAAATACGCTTTTACAATAAAAATATAATAATAAAGTAACGCTTTTCCAGCAGAAACTTAAAACTTTTTATGCATTTCCTTCATTCGCTTTAATTAACAGACTTCATTTTAAAAATGCATTGGCCAACACAACCCTGGCTTCAATTCTTTGAAAAGTTATTGGTTTCAGAATCCATACAACTCCATCCAAATATTTGATTCAAATATGGAACTATTAATAATTATAGATATGCGCTGTCATTATTGGAAAAAACACATTCTAGCAAGATGCTAAATTTTTTGACACGTAAATGGCCTAATGAAGATCTAGAAACACTTATTTTATTGGCCCTGGCTACCGCACACTGCGTACAAACCTTTATATTGATCCGAACACAAAATATTGACACACACACAGAAGTACAACTACTTACGAAATTTATAATAAAAATTCTCGGCGGAATTGTACACAACCGATATTAACTTCCATTTTTTGACGAGAAACCAGAACTTTGTCATCTCAATGTATACAGACGTACTAAAATAATAACTAATTCACTTTGCGGTTTCAACATAGACACTTTATTTATCAGTTACAAAAAAAAAAAAACATATGCCATTCCAAAGACTCATCGCAAATATTGAGTCGCTGGATTTCACAATAGTGGTATCAACACATATTATGTTCACTGCACAGTATAGCACTAGGCATTCTGCCACTTCTATGTTGGTATAGCCAACAAGTTCGTTGTCAGTGTAGACATCATTACGCAAAATTGCCAGTTGAAGCGATTTTATCTTTTATTTTTGCCTAGTTTCATAATAATGAAATTGTAGATGATTGCTATCAATTTGCTAAGATATTTGTCGTCATCGTCAAAAAACCTGTAAAATAAAAATAATTCATAAATTTTATAATAACCATGATTAACATAATGTTAAATACCTAAATCAAAATAAGAATTAAAACTCTTTAGTTTATTTTAAACTTACCTAATAAAAGATTTGCTGTTCTGAGAGTACCTTTACTGTTTATTTTACGTTTCGTCTCTGCGTTTGAGATTTATTTCACATTTGTGCTCTGAACATCCTACAATATGTAAACCTTAAATCGCAAAGAATGAAGTTGTGAAATATAATTGATGATCAAACGAACTTACCAAGTGAAGTTCGATCACAATTATGTGAGCAACTTCATTCGACGCGATTTATAACAACCCACCCTCAATATTAAAGGACAGTTTTGTCTCACGTCACCCTACCCACTTATAACAATAAGTGAAATAAATTCTCAACATTAATACTGTAAACAAAATGATTCGAACGAGGCAGTCAGTGAGCCGACTATGGAACCCCGATAGAGGGGGTGAAAGATAGTGGGAATGTTTTTAGTGTTGCTAACATAAAAAAAAAAAAAAAAAAACCTTTAAACACCGTGCAAGGCTGATGCGTGGGGCGCTACTACAATATGTAAACCTTAAATCGCGTCGAATGAAGTTGCTCACATAATTGTGATCGAACTTCACTTGGTAAGTTCGTTTGATCATCAAATATTCACAAATGTATTTAAGCAAATAAAAAATAAAAACTTAACAGCAAAACATAGTCAAATTTAAGGTATGTTTTATTGCGTAGTTTTTTCGTTATTTTTTATTTTCCTGTAATTTCTTGGTTTTCTGAGTTTTTAATAATTAATTTAATGCAGTCAGCCGATTAATCACTGTTAAAAAATACACCCAAATATTTGTAAGATTTGACAAAAACTCCAGCCTCATGCATGATGCGAATAAAAAAGTCATCACAGGGAAAATAGGTTCGATTTGTTGTGTTTGTAAATTAAAGTGGAAAATAGGCCACTAGATATTTACCTCACAATCGAAGAATCAGTTTTTGCTTTAATTGGATGTTTTTGCTTTTATTGATTTATTTCCAATCTTCATAATGGAAAAATATTACAATATCCTTTTAAAAGGAAATAATCGCAGACATAAGCTGAATATTGAATATACCCGATAAGAGAAGAATTGAATATTTCCAAAGAATGTTTAGAATCTTACCTACAGACAGTATGAAATTACTCTTAGTTTTTATATCGTATTATTTATATAATGACCTAATATTTGGTCAATAAAGTATTTTAGTTAGACTTATGTATCTTATGATGATGTAGCTTAGTTTTAGCAATTTTATTTTTTATTTAGCAAAATTGATAGTTCAGTAGGTATAATTATGGTAGCGCATTGATCCTAAAACTTTCTCAATATAATTTGATATATCGATCCCCTGAGACGCGTACATTGAAATGTTTAATACTTAAGTATCTAAAAAATACGAATACCTCCTATTCGTTACGGACGGATAGGTCCCGGAAGCCCAATTCGTAGGTAGTGTTGTGTTGGGCAAGTAGGTATCCCACGGCGGCAAGTTGATGTTAATGCATTTGTGGTTTGACCCAATTCTTACACAAAGCGTCGTTAATTGTTCATAAATAGCTACAAAGCCTGAAATTGGTTAAGTTTCCTCAAGACATTGTACTACGCCAAAAAACTATTGATACATTTTCAAACTTATTTTTAAACTACGCACGACTACGAGCATAAGTTGGATCGCGCCAACTTCGGATCGAAAGTCGCTACGCTACGCCATCATGTCATTTACAGAAGAAATTGCACCCAATTTGTAGTTGTATAAAAAAGTGAAATTGTAATTATTTTTTTAACGATAAATAACCATTAAAATACAATAACTAAAAGTATAAGTCACACGCAAAAAAATCAATAAAGCTTAATGCAAATTGCCGTTAGAAATCTGACATCGATTTATTTTCTATTGGCGGCTTTTAAATTTTAACGCGAAGTACCCAAAAAGGGTTTTAAAAGCCTAGGTAACCAACGATTTCCCCTGGTATGTTTTCATTCCGTTTGTGTGTACCTACGTGTGACTCATTTTCTGCGGTGGAATTGGGCTTCGTTTCTGAAATCACCAAGAGTCACAATTGTGGAGACGTTTACGTGTTACAACACTTATGAATGATGACGGTTGTGAATCACGAATTCAATTTAGCTTCACATTTCGTAAACTTAAATCAATGAGAGTACACTCAATCAGCACGACTCAGGTAATACCTAATACAAACATAGGTCACTAGATATTTAAATTCTGCAATATTTTTGTATCTAATGTACCTATAGACATTTATATCATAAGATTTTACAAATTTTACACAAATCGACCCAGTCCCAGGTTTTTTTTATTTGTAATGTATACCTACTTATTTTCACATCAGATACATTTTTATTAGGGGTCTTCGAACGAATAAAACATGGAATTCGCACGGCATACCATAACGCCTTTCGGAAACGTACAGAAAATTCTTTGAACCTTTTTTTCGTAACACCTGATTTCCTTTCATGAAATATAGAAGTTGCGATGAGCTTTACTATAAACATATTTATAGCGAGATATAATTTAATTTAAATATCATGTGCTTGTAACTTTAAAAAATCTATGTGTAGGTACCTACTTATGCACCTATGGTTTACGGCATGATTACCATATTCAGCCCGTGATAATTCAAAATGTCGCTAGGGTTCCTAAGACCCTTCATATACCTACATAATATTTTATAAATAGTACCTACAATTTTTCCGACCTATAACTTTTCAGGACTTGGCATGAATGAGCCCGCATTTTGTGAAGTCGCCATGTCATAGAAGCATTTTTGCGAGTATAGAGTCCTAGGCAATTGGGAAGTAATTTTTTCCTGAAAACAAATTATTAGTTTCCATTGAATCCACTACATTTTGTGCTACCATCCACTGAAAAATACACATCTTCATCAAGGGTTTAGGATCCCTGACAAAAGGGAGCCATGACGACATAAGTGTTACCACTTCGACCAGGTGGCTTGGGATGGTCACACGTTTCCCGTTTATCGTGTTACTCGTCACTTTCGAACTTGCATACTTGTTAGAACCTGACGGCAACAATAACGATTAAACACCAGGCCATCATAAGCCTACAGAGGCCCTAGCGCGAACCACGAAAGAAGTGCCTCCCTGTCACATTTATGTACGAATTCAGGAGTGCGAGAAAGAGGCAACATCAGGCAAGAGAGGTTCGCGGTAGGGCCTTAAAACCACAGGCCGGTATGGTTAAAGCCTCAGTGGACTCGAAGGAATCCCTCACGAGAAGCTGGTGGGTGGAGCGGGGTCAGCGGGAGCGCGGGGCGTGTCGCACGCGCCGCCCATCGGCGTTATTTAAGCGGCGCGCGCGCACGCGGCCCGGGCAGCCTGAGCCCGCGTGCCTGTCGTCGACGCCGCCGACACGACTACCGAGTTCGCGTTCCACCGGCATCTGGTGTATGGCCTTGGCTTCGCCTCGGAACCAGCTTACATTCGTTTCTGCATAAAAGGTAAGTGCTTTTGGTGTTCGGTAATTTTCTCGAAATATGTTAGGCTGTATTGATTTATTATCAGCATAGGTGTGTTTACAAGTATTTCAAATATAAATGTTTAAATTTTATCTTGAGTGTATAAATAAATAGTGATTTTTAAAACGTTCGAATGAATATCATGATCATGAATTAATAAGGGATCACCAATTTACTAACTTAAATTCATCTTGTTTTGTTGAATAAGCCCGCTCATTAGGGCACCGTGGCATATATAAATATAACCAATGGCTATGCTTGTGTCTACCTCTTGTTATGTGGATTTGAAACTAATACATTTAAACAAGGCTAACTTACACGAATAGAAATATTTATGTATTTTTTTTATTTCCATAAAAAATGCCCAAGTTGATGGAAGCAAAATTATTAAGGTGGTAATATTTTAAAATTTTAAGGGCCTGGGTAGACATGTCATGAAAAAGTATTAAATTAACGTGATAAAGTCTTTTTTTTCTGAAAAAGTTACATACTATATGTATAAAGTGCCGTATATATATAGATATTTTGTCATTAAAATCTAGGCGCAATGTACATCATGTTTACCATAAACTGTTTTAATTTCGCGCCTTTTTAGTGATAAGATATATGTGAGCGGTTTAGTGAAAACGTCCCACTCTGTGGAGTAATTCTTGAGGCTGCTTTTAACTATCCAATTCGTCGCTTGATTAATTGCGAATTCTATCGTATCGTTTAATGTTAAGTATCTACCTCATTCATCTATATTTTATAGTTGCATCCATATCCGTATTCCGACTCGCACTTGGCCGGCTTTTTTTATATCAATACTATCATAAGTTTACTAATCGTAATGCAAATATCGCGTGAGTAGCGTGACCTAGTTATTCTCATAACAAAAATATTATGGACAATTGTTATATATTTAGTAGAATTTAGAAGAAAAAAAGTAGATAACAATTATACTGATATGAGTAATCAGATTTCAATAACGCTAAATATTACATTACGATATAAGAGCGAAAAAAATTAAGCTCAAAACAAGTGGCGATAAATTCAAACACGACCGAAGGGTGTTTTACAATTCTCCCACCGACAAAATACGGCTACAATCACTGCTCTTTGTAGCCCCAATATTTATTAATACGATTTGTTTTTAATCTTATTATGCCAGTGTTGTGAACCATGGGTAATTATTAGCCAGAGGCCAAGGGGGTCAAATATAATTATACTCGTCTTGCGCACCTACAAGTATTAGATATGTAAAAAAAACTATAGACCCAAATCTACGACTAAATACGTAATAATAAATAACTAACACGTAAACGTAATAAATTAACTAATTAGCTGAGTAAGTGAATATATACAAAATTGTAAATAAAATTAAACACTAAAAGTGCCTTCAACCATAGCAAACATGATATTTGGAGATTTTTCACAAGAACCTGCTGTACTTTGTACCTATATGACAACGACTTATAGAGAAGGTTCTTACCTTCTCTATCAAAGCCGTCAACTCGGCTTTTCCGTCAGGAACTTGACCGGATTTTTTTATAAATGCGTAAACAAGTTGTTTACGTGTTTTTAAAAGGGCAACTTACCTTAATAATCGCTATCCAGAGCGACAAACAAGTACTTAACTATTGTTATATATTTTATGAAGCGCAGACAAATTAATAATGGTATTGTTTTTTCGCCAATTACACCTAGATTTAATGTTGCTAGTATTAAAAAACAGACCGAATAAATAAATAAAGTACCAAATTATACAGTCACGTATCCAATTTTACCACACCATCGCATATTGAATATTACCTTTGGTATTTTACCTATGGCCTACTTAGTCTACAACTATTAATACTAACGCAAATTAATGTCACGTTCGAAACGATAAGTCAAGACAGTTAATTAAACGTAAAAGTCACGTACACTTAAAAATAAATTACAAATTCATAAAAATAGTAATATGCTAAGTTAGTGATTGTTAAAAATAATGCATATATTACATACATATTCAGTTTTATATCAAGTTTTATCTTACCCAATGCCATCCAAAGTAACGTCCGTCCGTCAAAAATCCAGGCGCGGATTCAGGGGGGGGGCACTTGCTCCCCCCTTGACACTGGACTTAGATATGCCTGCTGTTTTAAGTAATAAAATACTTTAGGGCAATGCAAACGAAGTCCTGGATCGGCGCGTGAAAAAATCCGTTAGAATATTGATTCGCGCTTAAATAATTGTCAAGTACAGGGCCAGGACCAAATAATAACTTCATTCCTGTTTCCAAGTTTTCGGAATTAGGTAGTTCATCAAGTTTCATCAACTACTAGGTACTACTACTACACTACACAGTAATACTACTTGAATACCCCAATTCTGAGTCCCAAACCCTAACTGGCAATACTGGCAATGGAATAAAGTAAGATTTTCCCCACCTTGCCCTTGTGTAGGTACCGAATACGCTTCAGGGACCGGAACCGTTATTTTCTCCATACAAAAGAACGGTTCTTTTTTTGTTCATTTTTGTTCTTCGATATATACATTCTGAGTTAATGGAATATTTTAAAAATATTATATTGTAAACTACATAAAATATTGAGTAGTACATAAAGTAAACTTAGAATAACTGATAATGGTCGGCCAGATGGAAGGGAAGAGAGGTAGAGGAAGAGCGCCTACTCGGTGGATAGACGCAATTAAAGCCTCAACGAGATCCAGCACCCAGGCCTGTCTTCAAATGGCACAGAACAGGAACACCTGGAGATACGTTGTGAGGGACATACTTAGACACGAAAAAACCGTGAATGGTAGTCACGACCCTCAGTAATGAGGAATCGACTGATAAGAAGTACATAAAGAGTATGAAATATTTTAAAATATTGGGCTATTTCGAGGTTTTTGTAAAATACCGGTTCCGAACCCTGCTTCTGGGAGAACTGGGTGCGATCTCAACCGTGTAGGTTACCTAAGTGATGTGAGTCACTGGCTGCACTTACATCCATGATTGCATTTAATCGAATCGTTAGAGGTTTCTCCTCACTCTCTATTAACTTTTATTGTCTAGTAAATGTAGAACTTCCTTTTCTGACTCAGAACCTTAATGTAAACAAATTAAATCCCAGACCAAAAAGGTGTTTATTCGCTATCTCAATCCATTTCGAGACTAGCATTGACCCGTTTGGGCGACTTGTCTCGTACAAAACGAGTTTTTTTGTATATAAATATCCTAAATAGGTTTAAAAATAGAAAGCGATGCTATTTCTATATTTCTAAATCGATTTTAATAGCTCTGTACCTAACTGTAGTGATGACCTACATCGCTTCTCGATAAGTCAGTAAGGTTCATATTTTTCAGACACAAGATCACGCCGAATCAATTTTTGCTCCAGGACAGCAGAGTTCATAAAAATCGTAGCGCCTTTTCTGAGATATACAATAAATCGCCGAAATAATTATAATGTCTAATACCTACCTATTTACATAATAGTACCTACTTTACATATATAATTATGTATATTACACAGTAATTTCTCATTTGTAGATGATAAAAAAGTAGTAGGTACTCTGGTATCAAAGACCAAGATACGCTTCGGGCCAGCGTATAACTATAAGCATAGTTAAGTATTTTTTTAGTTATAATATACCCGTAAAATACTTCTATGTACATAGGTAATACTCGAACCGTTTTCCTGATAAAAGTGATAAACTAAACTAATCCGTAAAAACCTAAGGAACTATGAAATACACATACAACTTATGTATTAGGTCCTAAGATACCTATTACCTATGTTAAGCACTAATACATCACATAACTATACGAGTATGATACTTATTATAACAAAAAATAAATAGTCGTGGTCCGTTTAAGGGAAAATTTAGCGTAGGTATCATTTTCCGACTAAGACCCAAACAATTTAACTATTGGTAAAAAGACTATGCATTTTTTATAATCCGAAAACTTTACTTAATAGACCCTTAGATGGATCACCAGTATGTTTACTAAACTGTGTAATGCATCTGACATACATCTGTACAAGCAAGACTTGGGTACCCAAGTCCACAAATAAAATCATGACGTTTTAAGATGCAAGCCTTATTATTAGGTTAATTTTGCATATGCAAAATATTCTAGGCAAGTATGTGTACGGCCCATTAATTACTCAATCTACTGTAACTAGTGTAACTACCTACTGCAAAAAAACGATAAAATATAAACTTTTTAATACGTAGGATACGGCTTTGAACAATAATATAGTAATGGTGTGTAATTATAGTATTTTATGGACCTAAACTATCAGAGATCCCATTTCAAGACTATAATTTGAGGAACTAAAAACGAACGTAAACTGTTATTGAATTACACAGCCGCTAACGTTTACTCACGAGGCCAAGTCATGGTAGCGGTAGGTACAGAGTGCACGTAAACTTACTGTTAACGATCCATTACCGGCTCGAGATGCTGCAAATAATACCTATATATTTCCTAGTACTTAGTCTTAAACTTATTCTAAGAACTATTAAATGTTGGTCTGGGAACTATAAACTCACCCTCCTAGCCTCGGAACTGAAGACATGATACTATTAGCGATTAATCTCTTGACGATCAAGTTTACGACTAACAAACGTCCGTGAAGCGTTGAGATTACCGTCAAGAGCAAAATTTACATACCTAGGTATATTAGTATCTTTAGAGTGTACCAAAGTATAAAGCAATTCTAATTTGATTACAGTTTTCCCTGTAATGTTTATTTATTTATTATTATTATCTTTATTAACATTAGATTATACATTAACATAAATTCAAAGTCCCACAAAACAGTTTTCACGGTTTGACTGTCTTAGACCGGTATTAACCCAAAAATGACGAAGTATTACAGATCTAGTGCAAAATCTTTTTCCTTCTTATTTTCACGCATACGCCCGAATTCATCTTTCTGTCTCAATTAGCTTAAGTGCAATTGACACTGAGTTCATTGTGACAGAAATATTAATTCGAGCGTTTCCGTGAAAAACCGAAAGGAAAAGAATTTTGCACTAGATCTGTAACTATCTACATAAGGTAGACGTTGGAAGTTAAATGTCGTGAATTGTAATATAAGTAGATCGCCAGTATGTAAAAATTTACCGATAAGTAGGTGCCGACCTAGTGCAAAGAAACCCGAAGTGACGAAACGACAAATAAAATAACTGTTGTTGTCGTAGGTGTTTGACAGGACAAACTCTAAATTGGGGTCGAAGGCAATCGGTCTCGAAAAATCACAATATCCGATGTCACGACCGTCCACCTCTGACATATGACCTGTAACTACTCTTATTGAGTGGATAATCGGCGATATGTGCTCGAAACACGAAAGTGTTTTCGCAGGAAAAGAGATCCTGATGAATTAATGCAAGTCCAAGAAGAGAGATAAACGAAGGATTTCTTTTTTTTTACTTGTAAACAGACACCTAGACGGTTGAAAATGGAGATACTTCAATTAAGTTTCTGCCTCGAGACATCAAGACGTTGGTTAGTAACTCTAACAATAATTGGCGATGGTAATGTAATAAGTTTGATTAAAGCGTGTGACTGTGCTATTTCGGTCCGCGGTAAGCCAATCCGCGTAGGTGGCCGGGCACTAGGTTAGGGGCACCTAGGAACAGATCAGATGTGAGGTGTCTCGTCGCGCTAGAGCACTGACCGCCGCAACTCGCCAATTGGGAGAGCCGACGTTACACTTGACCCCGCAATCTCTTAAATTGTCTTTTGTCGCGAACTGAGATTTAGGCGCGATTTGTTCGCTCGACGCCGCTATTGCTAATTACGCCGCCGCCTGGTCCCCGGAGCCACTTACTTTACCTAGACATCTAGACAAGACACGCCATAATCACTTCATGTAAACAACGCGTGCGGTATACTTAGTAACGTAACAGTAACTTTGCCACTGTTGCTAGGCAATATACCCACGTGTATCACTCATCAGAGCTATTTAATATCTCCTCAAATAATCAAGTTATTATTTCGCTCTTACTTATACTCGTTTTAATCAGTACCACTTCTAAGTACCCCAACGACGTGTGCGGTCCACGTAGATACCTTAACTTTGTTACCAAGTGCGCAATATGAGATACGGACCATTCGGACCCGTCTAACATCTCCTCGAAGCATCAAGTTATTAATAGCAAACTGTTAAGTCACAGCGCA
>JALPQI010018562.1:0-21993 GCA_025490895.1 Thaumatotibia leucotreta
TGGAAACATTCTCAATGAGAACTTACTCTTAAATTCTCATGAAAATTCTCGGAAATTTCCGAGTATATTCCCGCAATTTTAAGAATGTTCTGTAACTTGTACAGTCGGGTTCAAAATTGCATGGATAGTTTATGAATGAATTCATTCATAAATTGTCCATGCAATTCTGATCGCCACTGTACATTGCTAACCATGAGTTGGAAACTATTTAAATGATACGTTAGGTGCTATGCATTCTATCTCAGAACAGTTCTGTGCATTCTATTACTCTTGCACTGACATTGGAGCGAACGCGATGGCTTCCTTTTCGTATCAAGAAAAAGCTAACGTTACTGATACTTGCAAAGTCATGGTACCATCCACAGGTCACCATAATCTTCGTAGCTGGCTAAATAGTTAGCACATTTATGTTTTATAGAAACTCGCTACCATGTTACAGCTACCCGCTCTTTTTAATTGTATTGATTAAGCAGAGATGGATAGCCGACCATTTCTTTTTATTTTGTCCATTTTCATAATTTTGAATTTACGGGTAAATTTTGGGTTATTTCTACTCGGAATCACGAGCTCTTCCGATCTCAAAAAGAAAAGAAATATCTAGAATTTTCGATACATTTTCCGGATTTCCTCCTTTGTTACTACCATACATAGTTTATGGAAAATGGTAACTAAATAGGAAAAAAGCTGGTTCCTTCTGTGACTTTGTTACAAAGTAGTTATAAAATGCCTTTACTTAATTATCAAGTTCAGTCATCGAACCAGCGAGATGGTACTTTCTGGTTTAATTTGACGTACGGAACGCCAACATTTCATTGCAAGTTTGAGAAAATATATTTATTTGTATTAAGGTGTGTTAACATAATGGTCTTCTATCATAATATTAAAATTCTATTGTGCTAAGACCGTAGGTTTTTGTGTTTCGTCTCAGAACCCTAAACACCTAACCCTTGACGATCAGATATTAAAAAAGCGAGTTAATTTGTGAAAGCATTATCATAGGACGTTTAAATTGAATGTCCCGACCCAGTTGGTTTGGACAAAGGGGGCGCAGTCGGGTGTATCTCCTAGTGTTGCTGTGTCCGTTGTCTTACGACGTACGGTAGGTACGGACTTTTATATGAATAAAAAGCGTGTCGAGCCATGCTTAGTGTATGTATACAGCGTGTTTTTCTTCATACGCTATAACTTTAAGGGAAGCTTATTTAGGTCAAATATAATTAATTTCTCTAAGAAACTAGTGTTTTAACTCTTACTCATTCATTCATTCATTCATATCAGCCGAAAGACGTCCACTGCTGAACATAGGCCTCCCCCAAAGATTGCCACAATGACCACCGGTCCTGCGCCACCCGCATCCAGCGGACTCCTGCGACCTTCACCAGGTCATCGGTCCACCTTGTGGGGGGCCTACCCACGCTACGCCTTCCGGTACGTGGCCGCCACTCAAGAACCTTCCCGACCCAACGGCCATCGGTTCTACACGCAATGTGCCCCGCCCACTGCCACTTCACTTAACTCTTACTGTTATTGAGTTATTAAAAAAATAAGTTTAATCACTGAACATATGTATTGCAACCTTTATTATATTCTAATGTTACTTATTTTGACATGTGCCGTCAGTCACCTGAGATTAACTTTTATTTTATTCTTAAGGTTCTCTCACACTTACCATTTTATTTATTATGAATGAAAACAAAAAAAAAAAAATTTATCGAATATTCCAAAAGCCGATATACCAGACAACTTCTATTAATGTCACAAATAACCTGTCCTATTTAACGGAAATCGATAAAAACACGGTATACAGAAGATACATTTGATTTTCTATGCACGCATAATGAGACTTACTGAAATACATTAAAAAGCTGCCAAGAGCATGTTCGGTGTAGGGTTTTGTAGTTATTCAGAAACGGCTGGACGGGTTATGTAAATTAATTGTATTTTAAAGTATTTTATAAATATATTCGTGTTTTTTTTTGGAGCCATGGATAAAATTATATGTTTGAAATCTATACAGTGTGATTTTTTATTCACCATTCAAATTATAGAGGGATAATTCTGAGATCACATTGGTGAACTTTTACTATGGACATCTGATTCGAGAAAAAAAAATCTTGTTTCATACAAACCCTGAGATATTAGTAAGCGCAAATGTATGGAACATCAGATTTTTTCGACGAAAAAATCGCAACTACAGGTGTGAATTTTCAAACAGTTTTTTGACAATGGGAACGCGTAGAACTTTCCAGATGGCTATCTCGCAATAAACGCGCGTCCCGATAAGGCTGCGGCCACGCATCACGCAACACGGAAATACTGTATGTTACCATACCAATTGTCGACACCTTAGCACCCAATAGACAACACTCCAACTGCATTTAATATATTAGGTAATTAGTTACGTATGAAATTGGCGTTTTGTCAGGAGAATTCCGTGAAGTCCATTTTTCATACCAATGAATTTTGTTTTAAATGTTAATGCCATTTCGAAAATAAAAAAAGATAACAAATGTAATATCTATCGGGAAGATCCACTTTTCCTAAAGTTTGAGAGAATTGAGAGCTCAATAACTTCATAATTAATAATATTAAGATTAATTAAGGGCTCTACCCTCTTCGGAAACTCTTTGCAAAGGCAAATCACCATTCGCATCTGTCCGTCAAAGTATTTTATTGATTTTCAATTAATTTGGTTTAAGTTCACAAGTTTAAAGAATATTGGTTACTTCTTATATCTAATAAAGCTTGATTACTTTAATAGAATATAATAGACATTCATAATTTCAGCCGAATGACGTCCAATGCCGGACAAAGGCCTTCTCTAATAGGGTGATGGTGAGGAGGTGAGAGCCGTGTGGTGACGGCAGTAAGAATACATTTGTCACCACCCCAACTCCTCCTGCGGGTGTCGTAAGAGTCGACTAAGGGATTGAAGTGTCACTGACCATTATTTGATAAACGATTGATGATGGGCAGCAGCGTCATCATAGTGGACACATTACTGCGATCGCCAATCCGCTTGCCCAGCGTGGCGATTATGGGCATTTACTACCTAATGCGTCTATACGCATAGTTCATAGGAGAGGCCTAAGTCCAGCTGTGGACAATCATAGATTGAAGATGATGATGATTGCTTTAAGTTAACAAGTTTAGAGAATATTTGTTACTTCTTTAAATTAGGTTAAATTGTTCAAGCTTTATGTACGCGCTTAATATAAGCGCGTACATAAAGCTTGAACAATTTCATAGGATGTAATATGTACCTAGATATTCATCATTTCAGCCGGAAGACGTCCACTGCTGAACAAAGGCCTTCCCCAATAGCGGTAAGAATAAAAATAATTTATTGACAAATTAATAAATTAACAAAATTCACACAGATTAGGATGTCTGTGTGAATTTTGTTAATTTTTTAATTTGTCCCAAACTAAGCTGAGCGTGTAACTCAACATGCAGTCAGTTAAAAGGGTTACAGGAGAGTTTTACAGTAAATTTAACATTAAATAATTTGCAACCTGAGATTTTGTGACATTTATAATAATTTTCATTATATTTCTGATTGTTTGTTATTATTTCTTTCTTATTTGAATTGTAATGTAATTTTTATTGGATTAATATAGTATGTTTTATTAGTGTGATTCATTGATCTACATGAATATTGAATACACAAAGTTAAATTACATTAATTTAGAGATTACATTAGTTTGGGGGCAAGCAGCTCAGACCTGGTCATATTGGCAATCATAATAATTTAATTAATTTAATTAGCATAGTTAATAAATACGGAATGAAGTTAAAGTTAGTTAATATACTCGTAGGTACGTGAGTTTATCCGTTTTCATTGTTTTATTTCATAATAAATATTTTTGTTTATTATTTTTATTTTTTGATGCGATAACTTCTTTAATGCGTGTTATTTTAATAAGTGGTATTAGTACACTGTTTTGAAAAAACAAGTCTCGCTGAAGGGTCCACAGAAGGTGATAACATACTAATGAAATAACTTTAAAATAAACTTTAATTTTTTATTTTACTAAAATGTTTTGACAGAGTTCTCTGAAACTTAACTCGTGAAATCCGTCGTCTCGTGTATCCCATTATTATTGTATACCTATGCCTACACGAATGTTGGAGGTACATAAGTCATAGAAAAGGCACCTTTACCAACCCTTAATAAAACAGGTTGGTATTCACGACACATTCCCCTTTTGTCCGCCACACTACACTATGAAACTACGTATCACGACTACACAGAGAAAGAACAAAACAGTAGCCCCCTAATTTATAAACGTCTGCTAACTTAGCAAGCCTGTAAGTATTGTCTGTTTATCTTAAAGACATGTTGATAATACCGAAAGGAACAAACAATACTTAGTGACTTGCTAAGTTCGGAGACGTTTATGAATCCTTATGCACCCGCAATTACCCCCTTGGGTAAGTCTTTTTTCATATCTATTTACGGTAAAAAAATATCAATATGAATTGAACATGATGATGATGTCCCATTTAAAATCGCTGTCAATAGAAATTCCTAACAAGCGAACATTGCACACTTGCGGTATTTACATATCTACCTAATCTAAAATGTTTTTAATTTCTATACAGCCTCCGTAGCCTAGTTGGTAGTGACCCTGCCTACGAAGCTGGAGGTTCTGGGTTCGAATCTCGGCGAGGGCATTATTTGTGTAATTGTTTATCACAAATATTTGTTCCTTGGTCATGGCTGTCTATGTATTTAAGTATATATGTATCTATCTATTATAAATATCGTCGCCTAGTACCCACATCACAAGCCTTAATTGAGCTTACCGTGGGATTAGGTTGATTTGTGTAAGATGTCCCAAGATATTTATTTATTTTTACCACTTCTTTGAATATTGCTATTCATGTGTTATTAAATCAAGTTTTACCATTACGTTATCGTAAACTATTAAAACAAAAAAATAGTGCTTGATACCTAAAGATTACATAAATAAGATATTTGGGAATCCTAGTTGATCAGTGCCTCTCGTGGTTTTGACAACCCGAACACGTCTCCTCAAGGCTGCGAAAATTAACTAGGAGTCTAGTAGCTTCTTATCCAAAAACTGGGATAAGAAGCTACTACAAATCAGACATTCTTAGAGAAGTCTCCTTGTTTTTTTAGAGCATCCATTTTGATACAATAATTCAAAGCTCATAATAATTGCGCTACTCATTTCCCTGTCACTATGTAAGAACTAGGTACTTTTTAGCCCAACTCTTCATCGTGATGTTATGTCAGATGTCCCTTCCGTCTCATTTGGTGCCATTTTTGTCCCTCCCATATCACGAACGTGACATTCTTTTGATATATCTTCTTAACATATTGTTGACACTTCTGTCCATAGAAATCCAGGGTATTCGGAGACCAGGTTTATACTGGAGTTTTGAAATCGGTTCAGGTTTTTGTGAATTGCAGAAGGGCGTTTTTGATTGCGCATGCTTTGCAGTTTTTTATACGAATGTGGATGTAGTGTTTTATAAAGTATGACAGATATGAGGTGTACGTGATATTATTTGGCGCGACAGTTGGTGTTATAGTGACGTGTTTTCTTGAAAGGCGAAGGATGACTTGGATGTTGTCGCAATTGATTCGAAAACTTACATACATATTTGGTACTATGTATGGTTTTTGTTTTCTTATGTATACTTGTTGTATATTATATGTTTGTCTTTCCTATCATTTTAATCTCTAACTCAATTACTCTAAGGTTAGCTGGATCCCTTATAGGGATAAGTTTGCCTTTGTAAAAACATTTTTACTATTATGTCGAAATGAATATTTTGTACAATAAAGTGCTTATTACTACTACTACTACTAAATATTATACGGAGACTAAAGTTTAATAACAGATACAACTGAACTTTTTAATCGCTATCATCAACGTGCTGATGTTTAATTGGTTACAAATTATATAAAATTCTCATAAAATTTTTTTTTCATCTCATTGATTCACGTAAAAAATGTAAAAAAATAAACTACGGGGCTTACGGATAATTTATAGATATCGCATAGGTATTATTACTTAGAGGGCTCAAACCCATAGGTTAAAACACCACAATTTTGTACCTACGTCCTTAATTGACCGACTAAGAATATTCAGACAAAAATATATTTCCAAAAATAGAGTCTTGTAATACAAAAACGTGTAATTATTCGTCTTTCTAAAGGTGGGTTTACACCAAACGAGCGATTTCTCATTCTATCCTCACTCAACGAAATTCGTCGTTACACAAAACGTAATTCGTCGAAATTCGTTGATTTCGTAGAGTGAGGGATAGAATGAGCATTCGCTCGTTTGGTCTAAGTCTAAACCCACCTTAAGCTATAATCTTTAAGTACAACCTTTTTTAAGAATTGATCTTGATGCATAAACAAAATATGAATGATAGTACCTACATTACGACACAAGTGCGAAAAACATGAAGGAGGGAACAGGGAGGAGGGAAATTCGAAACGAGTGGCGATGTTTTAAAACACAACCGAAGGGAGTGTTTTAAATCGACACGATTTTTTTGCACATGTCTCGTACGATGTTTTTTTAGTACAGATAGCCCTCAGAAGTTTCGGACCTGACGTAAAATGAGCCTTCTCGCACTAGCTTGTAAAAAAAGTACCATTTGTACTAAAAAAATGTTTAGCGCTACTAGCGTGACATTTTTCAATTAGATAAATGACATTTAAAAGGCTAAAGACTTCACAATTATAAGTAAATAGGCGTTTTCTCCCTTGATCCGTAATTAAATTCAATTTATCCAATTATCGATGATGCAACTACGGGTTCACTTTCGTCAACGTCAACGCTGTCAATTGGATGATTATCGCCATTAATTTACCTACTTTATTTTTAACTTCATTGACTTTGTGACCCTTTATTTTTCGAATTATAACTAACGTGAGAATCAAACATATTAAAATGTTATCGAGCCGGGTTACTCACGTATTTAAGTCGATGATTGCTCGACATGTTTCGACCCATTAAGTGTTAAGGTGACTAATGTATTCTTACTTCCGTAACCACACGGCCAAGATAGTAAATAAAGCGTAAAAATATTATCGAACCGGGTTACTCACGTATTTAAGTCGATGATTGCTCGACATGTTTCGACCCATTAAGAGGGTCCTCGTCCGGAGCACCCTCGGCCAAAGCCTGACGCGTATTGCGTGCCTGCGCCCTGCTGCTTGCTGTTAGCAAGTGATGTAGGTAGTGAGTGTTGTGTTATGATAAAAGTAACACTAAGGGTAGATCTTTCCTTGCATCGCCCCCGCCACTACCGCTCGTTGCCAGTACCCGTTCTAGCAGGGCGCAGGTACGCGTCGGGCTTTGGCCGAGGGTGCTCCGGACAAGGACCCTCTTAATGGATCGAAACATGTCGAGCAATCATCGACTTAAATACGTGAGTAACCCGGTTCAATATTATTTTGACCCTTTATTTACTATCTTGGCCGTGTGGTGATGGAAGTAAGAATACATTTGTCACCTTAACTTTCCCTTAACTCTTCGTAGCCTACTAATGGATTTAAGTGTCACTGACCATTCTTTGATAGAAGATTGATGATGGGCAGCAGCGTCATCATAGTAGACACATTACTGCGATCGCCAATCCGCTTGGCCAGCATGGCAATTATGGGCATTTACCTCCTAACTAATACATAGTTAATAGGAGAGGCCTAAGTCCAGCATGACTGAGGCTGATTATGTATGTATGTATGTAACGTCTATGACCAAAAACACCAATGTCATAGGTATTTGCCCAATGTTACTCAATAAACTCAATATTACAGGGTGAAGTGTTACCATGTACATCTTATAAATTCTGGTGTAAAAGTAATAGCGGCCTATTACCGAAAATATGTTTTGGACACCGCATTGAAGTCTTAGGCACGCAAACATTTGGGTTGTAGACCGCAAACATAAGAACGAGACTGAGCTTCGGTTTATAAAGCTCGTAAGGACCAAAAATGGCTGTAAACCGAATTTTACGTGTCATTTATCCAGTGCAGTGAGTTTTGGACTCTTTATCTGGTCTTTTTTGAAGAGAGAAGATGAGAGCAATTAAACATGCTAGTATAAATGTAATGAAGAAAGCGATCGTATTTCACTGGCACATACCACTGCCACTGGATCTCAATTAATGTGCTGCGAGCAAATATTTCTTTACCATTTGAAGACCATAGTCAAGGCAAAAGGTAGTCATATTGACTAAAAGTAAATTTAATCACAAAATGTATTATTTTTTCTCTTGTTTTTTCTTACATTATCACTACATAGTATAAAATAAAGTCACTTTTTCTGTCCCTATGTCCCTTTATACGCTTAAATCTTTAAAACAACGCAACGGATTTTGATGAGATTTTTTTAATAGGTAGAGTAATTCAAGAGGAAAGTTTTTATGTAGGTATAGTACCCGTGCGCAGCCGGGGCGGGTCGCTAGTAAATCATAAATTGTTGTAACTAAAAAAGCGCAGCGCTTTTAAATTGGTAACACTTCATATCGTTCACCCTGTAGTGTATATTTTAGGTAAAACTTGTATACGCCGCATAAACAAAGTAAATACAGAAAGCAGCGGGTTGGTATTGTGTGGAGAAGATTTACGAGGTCCATTGTCTTAAGGGACTATTTATTAAACTACCTTAACGAAGCCTGTGTACGGCATTTTTAATTACGGGTTTTGTAGTTGTATAAATTACATTCCGATTGTATTGTAAATAATATAATAATCGTAACTGATGTCTTTAAAATGTATAACGAAGAAGAAAGCTTTTTACTTATTTTATTTTGTCAGCCTCTGTAGCCTAGTTGGTAGAGACCCTGCCTACGAAGCTGGAGGTTCCGGGTTCGAATCCCGGCGAGGGCATTCTTTGTGTATTTATTTATCACAAATGTTTGTTCCTTGGTCATGGCTGTGTATGTATCTAAGTATCTATACGTATCTATCTATTATATATGTATATCGTCGCCTGGTACCCACAACACAAGCCTTAATTGAGCTTACCGTGGGACTAGGTTGATTTGTGTAAGTTGTCCCAAGATATTTATTTATTTATTTATTTCATTATTAAATTTGTCATGTTTGCCATTTTATTTAAAACTGACCACAAACTTGTTTCTAAATTTGAGCATTTTCGTTCACGATTTCTTATAAAATAAATATGCAAAAAACTCAGGTCGCAGGAGTCCGCTGGACGCGGGTGGCGCAGGACCGGTCATTGTGGCAATCTTTGGGGGAGGCCTATGTTCGGCGGTGGATGTCTTTCGGCTGATGTGATGCAAAAAACTTAGTGTTTTTTTGTGATTCTTTTATTAATAAAATACCTACTTATGTAGTGAGGCATTGGAACAACAAAAAAAAAATTTTTTTTGAACATTTTGCCAGAGTTCATATATAGCAATATGCTGTTAAATATTTTCCCTTTGATCACGAGCACCTTCTATTTGCATGGTGTTTTGAATACGTCAAATTTTGAACAGTAAATTGTATAGAAACGGCAATTGTAAAGCCTACATTCTCGTGAAAGAGTGAAGATTGATTGTGGCATTACCGCGGCGTGGAGACCATTCTCTTATTGGGATCATGTGGAAGCAGTCAATATCACTCAATGTCCGGGGTAGGGTTACCACAGGACGTGCTATTTATTTATTATTAACGGATTTAAAAAAAGGAGGAGGTTTTCAATTTGGCTGTATGTTTTTTTCAAGTTCAAATTCAATATTTATCAGAATACAGTAAAGGTGCATGTTAATTATTAATAAGATCCTTGTATTCAGCAAGCAAGCAAGTATATAAATATTTCAAAGCTACGAGTATTATACTCAAATGTCACAAAAATACTATTATAAATTAATACAATCTCATCGGTTCCTTAAAATTTAAATAATCCCTAACGCTGTAAAAACATTTATCCCGCAGCCATTTTGTTACAAATCGTTTAAGCAATTCTCCTGACAATGTCCGCAATTCATTTGGTAACTTATTGAATACCGTAATGCTCATATTAAAAACATTTCTCCTGTACATAATTATCTTTACAGGCCCGAGGCTTGTATAAAAGAAAGTTTTTATGTCTGTTACTACAGAATATTCGAATGGGTGAACCGATTTTGATGATTCTTTTTTCATTTGAAAGTTTATGCTTCCCGCTTGGTTCAGTGATGACATTGACATCCATATAAGTCATAGATTTGCATTAAACATGTTCACGACAAATGGACGAATAACAATTATCACGCCGATCGATTTCGATATTTTTTTTAACCGGCTTCAATACAAACTAACAGGACTGATGTGGTGTGATGGTGGAATCTTAAAGAAATTGGTTGAAGACGTTTTAATTTTTAATTTGGTGATTCTTCTAAACTGTGTAGTGTTGCATGAGTACCTAATTTTGATAGGTGTCATACAAATTAGGTGTGTAAACATAACGCTCATCACATAGACACTTCACACACATTTACACAACTATCAGTTGTGACTTGTGCTACTATCGTATTGGCCGTGTGTTAACGGCAGTAAGAATACATTTGTCACCACCACAACTCTTCCCGCGGGTGTCATAAGAGCTGACTAAGGGATTGAAGTGTCACTGACCGTTCTGTGATAATTGATGGGCAGCAGCGTCATCATAGTGGACATATTATTGCGATCGCCAATCCGCAAGCCCAGCGTATTTGTATGTATACTTTGTAAGTACAAAAAAGAATATAATTTACAAAAACAATCAGATACTTTTTGTCCAACTCTGCTTCACACATTTTAGCGATTTTTTTTATTTTGTACGGTGACAACCCTACCAAATATTAGCGTACAATCCATCACCCGGCGTCAATATCCGCGTGCCGCGAGTAATGCAGTGACTGGAGTAATGCAGGTGACAACCCTGGGCTGGGGAATAGATGGCGGGTACACGAAATTGAGAGGGTTGAATTCAGTGGTAATGCTGTGGCGGTGTATAAAGGAGCCTGTGTATGTATTATCAAACCACAATAAAGGTGGATTTAGACCAAACGAGCAAATGCTCATTCTATTCCCCACTTTACGAAATTCGACGAAACACGTTTTGTGTAACAAACGAATGTTGTAGAGTTAAACCTATATTGAAACTCGCCATTGGCTCATTTCATAAAACAACGAGCATGTACCGAGCTTTTCATGAATTGCGTGGCAGTAACATAATTGATTATTATACAACCAAATATTCGCAACCGCAAAAGTAAAATGATTAATATTTTATTTATGCTACCTATTTGTTTCATTGCTTGTTTACACTATACCTACCTATACAGTGTGTTACTAAAATGCAGGCTTTTATTAAAACATAGCAATGACATGAAGATTATACATCTAATCGTGAGCATAATTAGATGAAAAACTCTAAAACAATATATTACTACGTTTGCAAGTAGATTGAAACAGTGGCTTATTGGTCAAGCATTTAATACTGTAACTAAATTTTTAGATTATGTAAACAGACAATTATAGCATAATTTCTTACCACTGACATTCAACACATTAATTTAAGTACCTAAATATACATTTTTGTTTAAATAATTTAGACTCTCATTATTATAATTACTTTTCTTTATGTATTTCAATGATTGTAGATCCTTGTATTGATATTGTACTACCTATTGTTTTATTGCGTATTGTTGTATTGTTTTATAGCTACTGTAATTATTAAGAATTAATTTATATTATTCTTCTTTAAACTTGACATGCAATAAAATTGAAATTATTTCGAATAAATGAGTACGAGTACAAAACAATAAAAAAACACGTAGGTAACTAAAGATGAAAATATTTGTTCTTAATCACTGTCAAAGCCTTAAACTTAACACTTGAAATACTTGTTAGTTATACACATTATATAATCATATATACTTAAATACATAGACAGCCATGACCAAGGAACAAATATTTGTGATAAATAAATACACAAATAATGCCCTCGCCGGGATTCGAACCCGAAACCTCCAGCTTCGTAGGCAGGGTCACTACCAACTAGGCTACGGAGGCTGACGATCGCGACATGTGGTGTTTCAGCTGTACATTGGCGACTGCATCAAGAAGTGATATTGCCCCTAAGGCTTGACAGTAATGCGAAGAACAATAGCAAGAAAATTCCATGAGAACATAATTTCCAATTTCGGAAACTTCTCGTCAGTACATTGCTAACTGTTACCCGTTTTCATAAAAGCTCGGATTGCGGTAACACACTGTATATGAACACTAAATAAAACATGTGAAAAACTGACTCCAACCGATTACTACAAGTGTCGATCATCAGACCCCAACTTGATGCGAACGGAACCATCACGAGGTACGGGTAACCAATGTAAAATCCTGAGGGGATTTTAACTAAATTTACCTATGGGAAGGCTGTAACGGTAGCCCGATCGATTAAAATATTTTTTTATAAATCGATTTACGATTGTCGCAGATATTGAGTTACAAACTCACAAAAAACAGTCGAATTCTGTGTTCTACTTTTTTAAGACGAGACGATTTAAAATTGTGGATTCCTCAAGGTCCAGCGGCCCTACCGCGAAAATCGAAATTCGTAAAATTCGAGGATTTTTCTCTGTCACTCAAACGAAGGCGTCATTAGAGTGAGAGAGACAAATCCTCGAAATTTATGAATTTCGTTTTTCGCGGTAGGGCCGCAGAAATAACCAGACGTTCAATTGATAACTATTCAAAGATTATACTTGTATTAATTTAAACTTTCACGATTATCACTCATATTTTAAAGACAAACGGGTCTGCCCGCGACCACAGGTGTAACGTCAGGATATAATTAAACGTAAGTTTACGCGATTAAGACCCGTTTGTCTTCAAAATATTCAAAGATTAGCTGGAAAAGATCCTTTGCAAAGAATAAGCTCGCCTTTGTACGATTGTCTTGTGTTTTGTGTACTTTTCTTTAATTTTTGTACAATAAAGTGTTTTACTACTACTACATAACTTCCTCAATGTAAGTCCCAAAGGAGTTGCAGAAATGTTCCCCAATTTACAAGGAAAACATACTTAATACACCATAAAAATGTTTCCTCATATCGCGAGACGTAAGAAATTTCAATTTGCGTTTGACACTACTCCCCCATTCGTCTCGATGACAGAAGGGGGAGGGGGGAAGGGGTATGCTAGTCTTTAGAACAAAGAATATTGTGGAATTCGTCATTATTGTGGAAGAGAATTGTTTGCTGTACCCTTACTATGAAATAATGGCAGAAACCAAAAGAGAACCTGATACCTTACAATGCTGGAGAAAACCAATCTGAGGATGTTGATCGGAATTATCACGGGACACAACACCCTCAACAGACATCTTAAATTCGTCATTCGTAGCTCATTATTATTATTTTTTTATTTTTAGGGTTCCGTAGCCAAAATGGCAAAAACGGAACCCTTATAGATTCGTCATGTCCGTCTGTCCGTCTGTCCGTCTGTCACAGCTGATTTACTCGGAAACTATAAATGCTACAGCAACGAAATTTGGTGAGGATATGTGTGGTATGAACCGCTACAGGATTATGATACTAAATTGTAAAAAAAACTATTGAGGTGGGGGCCCTCCATACATGTAACTGAGGGATAGAAATTTTTTTTTAGTTGTACATAAGCGTGTGGGGTATTAATAGAAAGGACTTTGAAAATGATATGAAGGTTTATACATCACATTTTTATTTAAGCAAATCGTTTTCGAGATATCAGCTGTCAAAGTCTGAAAAATGTGTCCCCCCCCTCTATTTTTTTAATAACGCGATATAACATTCTAAAAAAAATATATGTTATGCACATTAATAAACTCTATCAACGATTTTTGGTTTGATTAAATTACCTCCTATAGTTTTTGAGGTACGTTGATTTAACTGTATTTTTTAATAATAAATTGATAATGGTACGGAACCCTTTGCGTGCGAGTCCGACTCGCACTTGGCCGGTTTTTTTTTTTTCCTCTTAATTTCGACATACCTACTATATTTCATTTAGCTTCGATATATTTTTGAATTTAATTTTTGACATACTTACCTAATTACTCAGATTAATATTACTATTATATAACTAACAAATATCAATTCCATACTATTAAATTTAAGTGTTAGTTACTAAATTAAGTTAGAATTCACAAGTAGTCTCTCACACCTAGCGTAATTTAGATTTAAGACTTGCTGTGCCCTATCAGGGTCCATGTGTATCTATTGTAAATATATTGTACCACCTAATGTAACCATGGATGCAATAAACGAACTATTACTATTACTAAATTTATGGGAATAAGCAACGAAGCAGCCTGCCCACATTGCGGAAGAGACGAAACTAGCCAGCATGTCCTTGCTGAATGCGTCATGTACGCAGCAGCGAGATATGATGTGTTTGGCAGGGATAGGCTGCAGGAGAAGGAACTCAGGGAAGTCGACCTTAGAGACGTCCTGCGGTTCTGTAAAATGTAAAATTCGAAAGCCAGAGGGAAGTATTGGGGGAACGCTACTGGAACACTAACCTGCAGCTCCAGCTAAGGGAAATGGGGTGAATGAGCACATTGGATGCTCGACAGCCCGCTCGAGTCCGGTCGAGCGTCCCTCCGTAACATAACATAACATAACAAACTATGAAATAATAAATAATAATCACCAAGTACAAAATTAAAAACCGGGTTCAACCGATTTCTCCAAGATCCCATCATCATACCCCAACTTGGTACCAACGGGTTCATCTCGAGGTTATACGCGTTCAATGAAAAAAATCGACATTACTTAGTCTCGATAATATCGAGAAACATACATACCTACAAAAAAAATCTGTCGATTCTAAATATCAGATGTCATACACTACACCAAAGAAAAAGTTCACCATTAATAATATATTCATAGTAATGTTACTACTTCAAAACACAACTCCAAAATATAAAAAAACTACTTTTAAAAATAACATTAAGTCTTATTCCAGCAAAATACCCTATCTACGATATTTAAGGTAAGGTAAACGCAGGTATTAACGCCCCCCTTAAGGCATTTTTTTAATCAGGCCTAGTTTTTAAGTATACACGTTGACCCAAAATTTAATTTTCATATTTTATGTGCTACTATGATAATTAAAAAAGGTAAATAATGAGTTACTCGTCCTTTAATTGAACATTAAGATGTCAAAAATCTATTTCTAAATTACAGAATCGATTTCTGCTATTAACGACCCATAAAAATGGGTGTGAAGGTATCAAAGATTTTTAAGCAGCCATTACCGATTGAGTTTCAATAGTAGATTGTACAACAAGGGCATAAAGGGAACCATTTCTACCCGAGGCAATTTTATGTTAAAATAGTAGACGAGGGTAAAAATGGACATTTATGCCTTTGTGGTATACCGCTTTTCACTTTGATTACGAAGAAAATAAAATATATTTATATAGGTAATATTTCTAAATTTCTAAGTTAAACATTTCGGAGCATTTTTGAACGACAATCGAAATGATGTGATTTACTAAATTTAACGACAAAAAATACGAAATTCTAATAAATTGTAGTAAAATAAATAATATTATAACTACCTACTTATTTAGGTACGGTCGGTAATACCTTCTTATGGTTGGTATCAGCGATTTCTATGAGTCGTTGATAGAATATGTAAGAACTAACGTAAAATGCATTACCGATCCATATTAAACAATAACAATATTGAATTTTTATTATCTTTGTCGCTACAAAACACTTTCTGATTACGTGATATTAAAAATTTAGGACCTAAAAGCACTTTTAATGAATAAAACTTCGTCATAAACAATGACTAAGATAATATCCGTTTTTCAAAAATATTGTATTTTGGTTAACTTTATAACATCAAAAGAAGAAAACCAAGTGCTAATGTGTATGTCATTAATACTTTTTTGAAAATTACAATTATTTTGATCTCAATTAATCTATAAACATACTTATGTTTTCATAGAATAATATCGTACGAGAAAGAAAAAACTAAACATGACATTTTAGTCATTACCGACCTATGGGTCGTTGATAGCTGCTACTACTAAAAATAATGAAGCAATCATCGCCCAAATTTAATTTTATATTTTATATATGATAATGGATGTTATTTGATAAATTGTGATAAAATATCTGTAATTTATAAATAAATGAATATGATTAGCAATAAAATGTAGATGTAAAGTAGTCAATTGTTAAAATAAACGTCTTAGACAGATAAGTCGAGTCCTTACTTGAAAGTGCAAGCGCCAGTATGGAATGTCCTTCTTTCTCGGTACTCACAACTTGATTGATGTATTTTTATCTTTTATCGAACTACCACTCAAACTAACTTAACCGTAACCTATACTCAAGAAATAAACGCTTCTGGAAAACAACCTACCTACCCTCACATAAGTTGTGGCAATGAAAAAATACCGAATTACTTATTAGGTCGCTAATACCTTCGGATTTTCGATGGAGCGTTAATAGCTGCGTTTACCTTACTTTCCCATTATGCCCCGTGGTTTTGGGACGCCCTGTATATTTTTGCAAGAGTATATGAATTCGATAATGATTAACGAGTTCAAATGGTAAGATTGGTAAGGGTGGTATATTTATATTCGGTTTGGCAACAAAATATAACAGAACGCGAACAAATGAAAGAGGCAGGAAAGATAGCATTGATTGTAGTTGTCACTGTCATTTCTATAAGATGACATCTGTTGGGAATTAATGACAAGTACGGGGAAATGTAATATCGATGGAATTCGAAGCTATTCGGGGAAAAGTAAGCAGTGGGTAAGGGTATACAACTACATTTCATTTAGTCCAAAATATATACATATATAGGTAATATAAAACAGAAGAAGTTTGACTAACCGTGTAATGCTGTATAAAACTGTTAATAGGTAGTGAGATAGACTCCGAAATAATTAGTAATCTACAATTTCGAGTAAATCCCAAGCTTTGTCATAATCCTGTAGAGTTCTTAATAATGCCAGTCAGAACAGCTCCTTGGCTCGTATGTGTACCTCCTATAACAAAATTCGTAAAGATGTCGATATTTTTTGTTTTAAACTCAACCAATTTAACCGATGTTTGTTTATTAGTTATAAAGGTGCGTTTAAACCAAAAGAACTTCGCTGTTCTAGCGCCCGTTCTACGAAATCAACCAATCACGTTTTGTTTACCGATCGAATTTCGTAGAGTAGGAGGTTAGAACAGCGAATGCTCTATTAGTTTGAACGCACCTTAAGCTTATAAGCGATCTCATACTAGTATGACCTCAATAGTTTGTGATAAAAGTCTCCTTAATTTGTAGCGTTAAATTAATACTTATTATATTCTATCTGTTATTACCGTGTAGGTATTGGAATGTGAATCTAATATTATTGAATGAAACTTTGTTAGCTATAAGCATGTATTAATTCACAATATGTTACGTAGCCTAATAAACAAATAAATACATGAAATAAATATGTGTTTGCGCACTATTACCCACTGCGTACGTTTATCCATATCGATACCTTTGGGTTCAATTGTCGTAAAGGACAAAATGCAGGTTTTCAGGAGAAGCAAAAAACAAATTTGTTTTTAGAAAACTGTTACTAACTTTTTTGTTTTTTGACCTATATTTGTGACGTGTATGAAAACAATGTAGATTGCTGGTATCTTTGACCTGGTGTAGCAATCGTAGTGATAAGCTAAACGGTTTAGAAGTTAGATGTTGTAAAGGACACGTCAAAATGCTATGTATGTCCTTTACACCCATGATTTTTTTGAGCAATTAGAGTTGACAGGGTCGTAAATGACGGTCTTAGATAATTTTCTTACAAATTTGGGGCGTAAATGTAGGCGAAATGGTATAAATAGCGACTGTTTTCCGCTTAATTTACTAAAATCACGCTTAAAACATTTATTAAAACGTAGGAAATAATGGCGAAGAAAAGCCGGATTAGAGTTGTAGTATTTTATCTCTAAATATTTAGCCATAACAAAGAACTAGACTACTTATATGTATGGAAACACTATTTGTTTCAATACTATATAACATTTTTGCAACAATTTAAAAGTTATTGTTTCGGTGCTGCGCTGTCTCAATAGTAATTTGTACATTTTGAACGTATAAGCTATTCGTTCTAGCAGGGGAACGCTTTCATAGTGTCATCATCAGCTTATATCAGTCCACTGCTAAATAACGGCCCTTCCTTAGCCTATGCGTATGAATGAACGCATTAGGAGGTAAATGCCCATAATCGCCACGCTGGGCAAGTGGGTTGGCGATCGCAGTAGTGTGTCCACTATCATTATGCTGCTGCCCATCATCAATATTCAATAACTAATTGGTAAGTGACACTTAAAACCCTTAGCCGACTCTTACCACACCCACGGGAAGAGTTGAGGTCGTGACAAATGTATTTTTACTGCCGTCACCACATGGCAACATGGCACGGTTTCGTAGTTATGTAAAGAACAAACACTAGGTAATGGTAATAATAAAGTTCAATAAGCAACTGTTCAAGTAGTTCATGCATATGTGACTGATGTGACACAGGTAGTAATTGTAAGACTTTACAAGAAAGAAGAACTAGCAATACGTACGAGTTAAATTTCCCGGTACTGAAGGCAAAAATAGTATTTCTAGACTTTAACGCCTAGATACGATTATAACGACTTCAGATATTATTTTATTTCTACTTATTTCTATTCAAGATTCAGAATTAATGTCACTTATATATATGTACATATAAATTATGTACTTGGATAGTAGCTGATTACCGTTTACTGATTAGTATTGTATTTTATTTACATAAATAAATACTACGAAAGCGGTCCCCTCTAAGATTTAAAAGTTGTGTAGATTATGTTGATATGACATAAAAGACTATTCATATATTTCTCATAAATGTGTTTGCATGTGTACAAACAAATGTATGGTAATAAACAACAACAATTATTACATCGGTCCTTTACCACCCTGATCATTCAATAGAAATTGCATAAGAAATATAAGAATTAATTTTTCGTGCCGGTCGTAAAGTACTACGAAGAAAAAACTTGTTCTTTAAGCCCAAGTTTACCATAGTACTAAAGAAAGTAATCGTAAAAAAGTAAGGGCGTAAAGGACAACACATAACGTATTAGGTCACTTACGACACTATTTTTATTTGTCAATTTCCTTTACGACTAAGAAAATTATTTATAATAAATGACTTGATATTTACGCCCCATTCGCTAAGCTATTTTTGCAAGTCCATAGTAGAAAATCTTGGTCGTAAAGGCCACTTTTTAAGAGATATCGAAACTTTAACTATACAGATCGATAGCGCTTGAAATTCTGAACAAAACTGTATATATAACTCATTTTCGCCAAAATGTCCTTTACGACAATTGAACCCAAAGGTATCGATATATTCAAGCGATACGTTTAAAAAACATAATGTAGTTTGTATCATTGTCGCGTGGTTGTCGGTTGTAAAGGCTCAGGTAAACAACGCAACTGCGTCACTTCGCTTCGTACCGGAAGCTATTTTACACTTGAGAACAAGAATAGTTCCTAAACGTTCTCTTTTTGCACCCTTTATGTATATTTTAATTTTTTGGCATCTTTTTTCACATATTTATTGCTAAGACAGAGCCAATTTCTATGCCACTACGATTTGATACATCCACCAAACGTCATAGGTCGCGATCGTCAATTATTTGTAGTATCGCGTAGTAATCTTTAAACTGCAGGCACAGCCAAGTTGCCATTCAGCAATCGTATACGATAAGCGAAAGTCACGTGACCGTTCCCGTACATTATTATGGTCACGTGACTTTTCGTTCAAATCTGTCATTCTCATACATCTTGGCTAGGCCTACTGGAAATGATTCTAAATTGCGACTTGTATAATTTCCAGTAATTTTGGGCAATTTTGAGAATATTCTACAAATTGCACATTGCTATACGCCCTTATAGGCTCAAAGTCACCCAAAGGGCAATGAAGAGAAGCTAGGAGTTTTTCTGCGAGATTGTATTAGAAATGAAGCCATTCGCAGCAGAAACAAAGTAACCGATATAGCTCTCCGAATTGCTAAACTGAAGTGGCAGTGGGCGGGGCACATTGCCTGTAGAAACAAATGCCCCCAATAGGTGGACTGATAATCTGGTGAAGGTCGCAGGAGTCCGCTGGAAGCGTGTGACCCAGGATCGGTCATTGTGGCCATCTTTGGGGGAGGCCTATGTTTAGCAGTGGTTGTTTTTGCGCTGACATGGTGATGATACGCCTTTACGACACATATGTAGAATTCATACCTACTCAGTAAAGATTAATGTAGAATATTTCCGGAAAACCCGTTTCTTTCCAATGACGATGGACATACACATGAGAAATCCACGCTTGGAATAATTTCAGAAACTGGTAGTGTAGATACCATACACAATAGTTTCCTCTAAATCAAGCCCAACGCAAGATGACCGCAATCTCATGTTTCCTCTTTTCTTGTTCAATAAAACATTCGTCACAAAAAAGGCTTTTAGCTAATTGCGAGCTTTATTGAGGGTCGCAGATGTCCTCCAGTAGATTTCGCGTCCAACTCTTCCCGGCAGAAACCTGGACAAATGTAAAACAAATATAAATTCCGATTAGCGCAAAAAAGGTTTTACATTTTGTCCGATTTCTGATTAACTATAATTAATGCACTACTGCGATAGCGGGGTGCTTAGACAAGTTGCCAATCGCTACCGTTTAATTTTCAATCGTAAACGAAAGGCAGCTGTCTTTGTCGCACTAATATGTAAGAGTGACAGAGAGGGAAAACTACAATACGCTACTAAGCGTTAGCTATTGGCAACTTGGCTAAGCATCCTGATCCGCTTACATAGCGTAGCGGTTGTTAATACATATACATAAGGTCAGTGCGTGCGGCTAAGTCCGGCATATTTTATTTTGAAGGAAAGTCCGTCATATGCGTCTTATACTGTTCAATTACGAGTAGGGTCGGAAATCACTTGGTAGACGGACTCTCCTGATAGACGGTCTTACCCACATTGACCTTACGTACCTACTGAATCGCGGAATAGCAAAGTAATATTGGTCATCCTTTAATTCGAAACGCGTACTTATTGAATATTTGGGATATTTTTCCTAAGGACAAATCATTTAATAATAGAAAAAAAATTGACTTAGAATTAAGGATCTGGAACTAATTCTAAGTCAAAATCACATAAAAAATACTTTTTTAAATATTAGATACCTGTAATATACCCAAGAAAAATTATCGAAGTAAGTTTCCAACGTCGGAGGTGTGATTTAAGTCACGTCCTCAGCTTTCGCAGCTGATGCCTAAACCACTCTGTCACTCCAGAAAAAAACAAAATTAGTTGTTCCACAAAAAAATATGTAAAAAAGTAGGGGCAAATTTATATATAATGACCCAAATGCTCCATCTATATGTCAGTTGTCTATACAGGGGCGAATGTGACAATCATTTGACAGGGAAGATTTACGGTAAGGGTCGCGTGTACTCGCATTGTTTTCCGGATAAGGATGTGTGAGGCGATTGCGGAAAAAGGTTTGTTTTTTCTTGTCATTTCTAATGTTTTGCGAGTGTTGAGGGTATTAAGCTGTGACTGCTGTGAGACAAAATGGCGGTCAAAATATTTGTGCTACTGATTTGCCAGAAAAATATTTTGATTTCAAAGGATTCTTTATTCAAGTAAACCTATCAACAAACGCATAGAATATACACAAACAGTTAAGAATAAAAATAATAGAGATTATAATTTAAAAAATGTGTTAACCTCCCTCTGGCTATTCATCCGTGGGTTCAAAAATCATGAATGCTAAAACACTGAAGCACATAGCATTAGCCAATAGAAAACAATAATTTAAAAAATTTAAACTATTACGAACATTATTGGTCCAGCCGTTTCTGAATAACTACGGTACCCTACACTGAGCGTGGCTCGACATGCTCTTGGCCGGTTTCTTATGTACTCGTATTTACCTGAATTCCATAGTCACT